>SMLS01067852.1:0-24002 GCA_004785975.1 Popillia japonica
AAAATTGCATTCATTATTCAAAGGACTTTATGAAATTCTGCAAAATGATACTATTTGGTCGGTATATGATAGGTGTACTCGATGAGATCTTGACAATTGTTTTCGTCAAATATCCCCATCACTGGAAATTGAAAATGTTGCAATCTTGCAAGTGTTATCGTTTCATGTCTGATGTAAAACTATCACTTTGCCGAAAAATCAAATTAAACAAACGATTCGGAATGTTATTAAGGAACTATCAAACTCATCGACTTCTAAAGAGAATTTACAGTTACATGTTAATAATAAAACAGTATCGGATCCAAAAACTATAGCTAACTACTTAAATGATTTTTTTATTGCTTCTCCTTTAAACATTTATAATCAATTTCAGTTCACTTCAACTGCTAATGAACCATCTACCCAGGTAAATAAAACTATATTTTTAAAACCATTTTCATTTACTGAGCTTGCCAATCTTTTAAATTCTAAATTAAAAAACTCATTTTCGACCGGCCCGGATGACATTCCCTCTTATATTATCAAAACGATTCTTACCGCGATTATACCTGTCTTTACTTTTTTAATTAATATGTCTTTTGAACAGGGTGATTTTCCAAAGCCACTAAAAAATGTAAAGTTGGTGGCTATTTTTATAAAGGGTGATAAATTTCTCTCCGAGAATTACCGTCCAGTAGCACTTACTTCGTGGTTTTCTAAGATATTTGAGTACTGTGTTTTAAACAGCTTGGATTCTTTCTTATCCCAGTTTAACATAATATCTACAGGCCAACATGGTTTTAGAAAGAGCTACTCTACGGCAACAGCTCTCAACGCTTTTTACAATGACATCATTAATTCCAGAGAAAACGGTTCCTATCCTGTTGGAATTTTTTTAGATCTGAGCAAAGCATTTGATTGTGTTTCACACAATATTCTTTTAAACAAATTGCAAGTTTATGGTATTAGGGGGGTTGCTTTAAACTGGATTGAGTCCTTTTTGCGAGATAGGGATCAATTTGTAACCATCTCCCACAAAAATGTAAACGATATTAATAATTTCTCTTCTGAGAAATTATCTACTAACTTAGGAGTACCTCAAGGTTCCATATTGGGTCCGGTTCTCTTCTTGTTATTTATTAATGATTTCACTATGTAAATTGACCAGGTATGTGGGGTTATGGGTGGATGAGCTACTCAGCTGGAAAGTCCATTGCGAGAATCTCATTCCCAAACTTAATTCTTTGTGTTTTTCATTTCGAAATTTAAGATCAGTGTTGTCGCTCCAGCAGTTGTTTGGTATGTATTATGCCTATGTTTTTAGCAGGCTTAGTTATGGTATTATGTTTTGGGGTAACTCAACCTTGTTTGGGGACGTTTTTGTCTGTCAAAAACGGATTGTGCGTTGTTTACTGGGTTTAAGTGCCCTTGCTTCCTGCAGACCAGTTTTCATTTCCTACAAAATATTAACTTTACCTTCAATCTTTATTCTGGAACTAGCGCTATATGCGTATGATAATAGATATAAGTTTCAAGTTAACAGTGACAAACATGATCATAACACTAGATATAAGGATGATTTGGCTATCCCTAGATCTAGGTTAACATTATATCAGCAGTCTCCACAATTTCTCGCAATTAAAGTATTTAATAAAATTCCTAATCACTTAAAAAAGCTTCCTCGAATACAATTTAAACGCGAAGTCCGCAATATTTTGGTCTTAAATGGTTTTTACTCTTTTCAAGAATTTTTACAATTTATATTTACTTAATTTTCATTTTATTATTACTACCTTACCTTTAAATGCCATTTTTTGTGTAATTAATCAACTATATCTATCCATTTGTATTATTTTTATTTTCACTATTAACATTGTTATTACCATTCATCATTATTTTTTCTAACACCAGCATTTCTATTACTTTTATATTATGTACTTAGGTATATTTATATATTTATATTGTAGTCTGGCAACAACTTTTACTTATGAAAGTAATTTCAACATCTGAATTCAATTTAATTGTTATTATCTTATGTTTTTTCGTTTTCTTGTATGTGACTTCCCCTATGCCGTGTTTTTTTTTGGTCTTTTGGGAATAAAGTTTACTTTACTTTACTTTATTCCTTCTGGGTGTTACACTTCTAATGTCACTGAGTATACTATGCCACCCAGAAATAAAACAGTAAGCAAAAAGCGAAATCCCAAACGTTTTAGAAAATCTGATATACGAGGTGTGGCAGAAAAGTAATGAGACTAATTTTTTATTTACCAAAGTTTTAATTTTTTTCAAACATCAATCTTATCCCCTTCAAAGTATTACCGTGAATCGGGGTTACTTCGTCCGCGGGGGTAACTTCGTCATGCATATTATGGTGCATGTTTTTTGCATAAAAATTGACTTTTGAGTATTTTCATAATTATCTATTGATGTTTTATTACTTTAGTATTAGTTTTTTATACTTAATATTTTTTGTTATGTGATTATTACATTTTTTTGGTTATTTTTCTTTTATTTTTTTAGTTTAGATTTGTATGCCAAATAATGTGCCTTAACAAAGTTATTATCTTAAAATAAATGCGTTTGTGCAAGTACATATTGTTTTCATTACTTCATTCGTCTAATTTATATTGCTATTACATTTGATTGATTGTTTATGATTTTTATTTTTTTTATGTCGAAGTTACCCTGGAGTATTTGAATTTCGAAATTATGCTTAATTATGCGCGGTGTTGAAGTTACCCTCAACCCGGGGTAATTTCGACACCAAAAAAAAAGAAATAAAAAAAGGTGTGCAAGGGGGCGTGAGATGAACATACTTTTTTAGTAAAGACAACCAAGGCTTTAACACTTACAATGACACATGAGCCAAGGTACTCTCGCGAATAGTTCTCTTTGCAGAGCAGCAAATATGCTGAAAACCTGTCGAAGTTACCCCGTTTTACGGTACCATTAAGCAGCTACCGATAGAGACGTTGTTCCCCGAAATGACGCCCTTTGAGGACGTTTTTCAGTTTAGGAAACAGGGAAAAGTTAAAGCGACTGAGGTCATGTGTATAGCGGGGCTGAAGAACCACAGATATGCCTTTTGAGGACAAAAATTCTGTTATGGAGAAGGAGTTCTCATGATCGAGCAATTATTTGTCTGCAATGCCTGGTCTCACGCGAATTACCTTTGTTCTGAGCCTTCCAAGAACGTCTTTATAAAAAAAAACTTGGTGGAAAGTTTGAACTGGAGGAACAATTTTTTTGTGGGCGACTCCCCTTTTGTCAAAACAACAAATCAGCTTTGAATTAGTCTTAGATTTGCTCATTCGAGTTTTCTTTGGTCGAGGAGAATTTGCAGTGCGCCACTCTTGACTTTGCCTTTTGGTCTCAGAATCGTACCTATTCAAAAATCCATGATGCATCACCTGTGATCACACGACTAAAGAAATCTTGCTTATTTGCGATTGTGTCAAGAAGATCAAGGCACTTGTTTTGTCATTCTTATCAATTGTAAGGTTTTTTGGCACAGACCTTTCGCATGCGCAAATGTTCAGTCAAAATTTGATGAACAGTAATTCTGTTCGAATGTAATTGTTCACTCAACATTCTTAATGTTAAACGAAGGTCTAATCTCACTAGAGTGTTGACACGTTCGATGTTTTTATCAGTTTTAGAAAATGAAGGCCTCCCTGAACGGTGTTCATCTTCAACGTGTTCTCTGCCTTCCAAAAATGATTTGTGTCAGCGAAAAACTTGAGGTAGATATAAAAAATGTTTCCCATAGGCATGTTCTAACTTCTCATACGTCATACTTGCCGATTCTCCAAGCGTAACACAAAATTTAATGGCACAACGTTGCTCAGCTATATATCAGTCTCATTAGTTTTTTGCCACACCTCGTATGTATAGTCAGAATATGGTACTGTTAATATTGGATTCCCGCTGAAAAATGGAGAATCATTGAGGAACCTAAATAATGAGGAATGGAAAAATAGATGTGCAAGCCATCGTCATTGTCAAAAATACTTGAACGTGTTTTAAACTCTTTAGATTGGTTAGAATTTGTAAACATTGTTTTGGGAGTAGTAGACATGCTTTCAATAAGACTAACTTTACAGAATTCGGTTCAAGAGATTCTGAATTATAAGCGTTTCTTCAAAAGAAAGGTTAACTTAATTTGATAAATTTTGAACAAAAACAGAAATCATATTTTTCGTGTTCGATTACGCTATCCTACAATTTTTCGTAGCCCAACATCAGCAGCAGTGTAAGACTATACAAATATACCAATCGATTCATTTATCCCATCAACCACATACTTTTATCTTACTTCTCATTTTTTGTTGATACATAGAAAAATATCTAAAACGTTTTCCGATTCTTGTAAACACAATCCATACAAAACAAAAGCTTTTCATTGGTCAACACGCACTGACAATACTTCATTAAGTGATACTCTTATCAAAGTTGACGGGATGAAGCACCGTCCATTAGGATAAAATAAAAAAGAAGCCGGGCATCAGTAGAGCGATACATCATAGATTTATAATAAATGATGGCTACGGACAGAGATAGCGTTATCAATCTGCTAGATATGTTCGGTGAAAAATCGCTTGCTATTAGCATCGACGTTCGTCATCCATTAATTTCTCATCTACATTAACAACACACAAAAGTGGATCCTAGAAAACAAGCAACTTGGGCAAGTAGAAGATAAGAGCTTTGAAAATAAATGGAACAAATGTACGAAAGAAACAACCAACGTTTTAGATTTATTTTTTTAATGTCATAACGTATCTTCAGCTGTTAAAACTACTTTAAAAATCGCAGTAGGAATTTTGTAAACATTTTAGCGTTTTAAAGTGGATTTCTGACGACGTTTAAAAACAATCTAATTATTATCTCCTCACAAACAGTCGTAATTACTCTATTTTCATTTCTTTGTTTGTAGTAGACGAGGAAATAATTAAATATTGTCTGCTTTAATACTTGACCTTCGCCCTGTTAAATTTGTACCACAATTACATCAAATTTCAATAATTTTCTTATCGAGGGGTACACTCACTCCACGACTCACTCCCCGTCTAAAAATAAATAGAGCCAGACATTTTATCAACACGCTGAAAAAATAACACGGACGATTTCCGCCACATGCTTCTATCGCCCTGATGTACAGGATATGCCCTCGCATCAGCCCGTTAAGCAGCTACTGCCGTATAGAAATTATCATCCGCCTTACACATAGCACTAAGCCGAAATGAATATACCAGTTGTACATACACATACATATGCATATGATAAATTATTCATACACCACTCACGTGTGCTATGTCACTAAGTCGCTAGGGTTGGACCTTCAAGCGCGGAAAATAATTGTGTATACGTATACCGACCTAAGTGTGTCAACTATCCCGGTGTTATTAATAGCAAAGACACCCTCTCACACATTTTTCCCTCCATATGCACTTAATTCGGGTTGTGCCGTGGGGTAAGGTATCGTTTACGATGTGCACATGCTTGAGAGTGTAACTCTACAGATCCATCTTGCGGAGCGCTCCTTAATTTCTGCTGAAAGTCTTCACTCGCGGCTAAATTTATCAATTTATGCGTTAGGGGTGTTGTATTTTCCCCCTCGTCAAGAATATAGCTAAACATCCCTAATGGATTTTGGCGTGTGGATGGTTTTGTCTTCAGGAAACGTGAAGGAATAGATTAATATCGACGAACATATGGTAGGAATCCCCAGTAATGCATCTGAGTATCGTCTAGGTTGTGGAAACAATTTGTTTTATTTGAATATAATTTTAAAAGAGTACGACGATTAACAAAGAACGCAGCTGGCAAAACCGACATTGACATCTTTAACCTGTCAAATATATAAAATTTCTTTTATCACCCAAGTTTCATTCAAATCTGAAGTATACATATCAACAAAATAATGCACAACAACAAGTAAAATAGTCTCATATCTAACATGACACTGCCCTCACTCAGCTGATCGATGATATAATATATATATATGATGATATAATCAATCAGAAATATACAGGGTGAACCACAATGGAATTTTACATTTACGAAATTAGGTTTTTTAAAGAATATTATCCAAGTGTGTTATCTTCACGGGCGATGCAGATTCGAAATTTTTAGCACCTTCGCCAGGATATTTGAAGGAATTCAGGCGATTTCCTTGTGTATTACTTCCTTGAATTCTTGTGACGTTCGAGGGTGACGGGTAAGAATTTCGGCCTAGAAAAAATTTAGTGAACTAATCCCTCAAAATAAGGCGCGAATGATAAGTTGTAGCTTCAATGTGCTGAAACCGAGAGACATTTGTATTGTATTCTGTCAATGGTCGCCAAAAATTATCCAGCAATTCGCAGCAACGATACTGCCATCTCACTCAAACGTTAAAAAAAATCATCAGAGTGAGTTTGGGCTCTGCCTGTTCAATATACTCAAACTCATTACTCACTCTTCTTCAATCTTCTGGACTGACGCAATTCTCAAGCAATCATAATTTTGTAAAGATGTTACTTAAGGTCACAGTGCAAAATTCCTCTTATTCTTCAGTATCTGGTATACAGCAACATTTTCTCGAGCAGAAACCGATCTGAAGACGTTCTGTGTGGTGACGTTTTCAGGCGTCAAATTTGGAAGACTCAGCTGAGCTAAAATTTTACATTTTTTCAATTATCTGATCAGGAAGTGTGTGCAGAATAGTTTACGCTACAGTCCCTGACTTATCGATGTCAAAAACAGTCTCCACGATGAAGCTTTGCTGTTAACTAGATCATAAAATGTGGGCAACTGATAACTTTATCGTGTACAGCACCTAATGGGACCGACCGCCTCTGTCTACCTAATCAGAAGTTCATCTAGACATTTTCTGAAATATGAGACCCCATTATCTCACTAAACGCAAATGTGTGCTTTCTCATCGAATTTTTCAAGTGCACCACACCCATGTCTTCTTCTTATTTTCTATGACCACCAATTTTGATATGTACGCACATTAAAGCGTCTAGGAACAAGTGATACCAGAACATAAACATTAATCAAACAAGTAAATCTTATAAACAAGGTATTGATTTAAATTCCAGCTTTAAAGTTTGTTATACGAATAAAAATGATGCCCAAAAGTTCTCACTCATAGCTCAGACTTTTGTGGTGTCAAATTTTGAGTGAACTATAATACATATGAAAGCAACTTAGATGGTTAGGGACTGGGTTGGAAACAGGTTAGGCAATGAAGAATTGGTTTGGCAGCAGCTTAGATTGTGGAGGACTGGTTTTGAGCTTTTTCAGTTTTAAATCAAGCTAGACTTATCTAGCTCATTGAGTTCTTGGCTTGGATCTTCCTATTAGAATCTTACAAATATGTATCAGTCAATGCCAGTCAAGTCAATATATTAAATGTGAGTAGGAATGATGACAGGTTTTTCCTTTGTGGCCCAAAACCGGTTTAAGGCCCAAGGTTGTGCTATAAGAACGTCCGGGTTTAGATCCTGGTCAAAATCAGCCCTTCCCAAATTGAGCTGATTCAGAAAGCAGCTTACACAGTTTAGGAGTAATTTTTTTAAAGGAGCCCAAAAGCAGCTAAGTTGGTTTTAAAACCTGCCCGTTACTAGCCAAGCTGATTTCAAAACCGGCTCTTTTCCAGCTTAGCTGCCTTATTGTAGAACGCCACCAGATTATATGTAATTGAGGCAATTTGGCGAATCAACAAATTCTAGTGATCTTTGGTAATTACCCAGAAATCCTTACTAGAAACGGCAGTTTCATTTTTAGACCAAGTGAGGCATGGATGTTTTGTATGGGTTATTCCATGGCTAAATATTTGGTTCAAGGTACCCCTTATACGAGAAAAAAAGCACTCTCTCTTCCCTCTCGTTATTGGAGATATTATATTGCCCTAAAGATATGTGACGACATGTTATTGCGGCATATTTACATTGTTTCAAATTGATTAAGAATATGCAAATTAAATTTGCCTCATTTATCCTCCATTAACTACCCTCTATTTAGTAATTACAAGTAATTTTTTCAGGCCACGATAACCAACTACTAACTACCAATTAGACGCATTACAATTGTCAGTCACGTTTCTAATTTACGTAAACTTAATTGAATTGGCCATGCAAAATATCGGAAGGAATTTTCAACAAAATTTCCGCAATATATCAAGCGTCCAAATTAAATTACTTCCTAAATCCTACCGGAAGAATCTATCCGCAAACGGCACATTGCCTTGAAAATTATTATCTTAAAATAAACGGTCAAGAAAGATAATTTTCAAGCTCCGAATCCTTTATCCTCCTTTTTCTTTCTCGTAAAAGAAACCTACTCCAAACCTCGCCCAATCCAGCAAAATGGAACGTTTTAAATGGTCCAATTGCCCACACAAATTTAATTCGACCGTTCGCTTTAGAAAGGGGGTCCTTCTTTCCCATTTACAAGCTTCCTCAGTTTTCTCTGTCGGATAATCAATGCTGTGAGGGGTCTTACGACTCGCGAGCCCATACATCAACACAGTCTAGCCGGTCGACTGCAGCGCCGTGCGGTCGGACTTTGACTGAAAATCGTCGAAAGGTGTGCGCAAACCTCACCTCCGGCGAGGCAACTTTTATCGGAAAGCTCGAACACGAAAGCGCGGCGGGATTAAATCTCTTCGACTGTTACGTACAAAAAAAAGAGATCAGTGTCTAGACCAGGCAACTGGATAGGGAAGCGGAAGACGGAAAAAGGAGGATTTTAATGACGTGATACTATCTAAAGATAGAGGAATCGCAGCTGAATAGGTAGGGTAAATACAGGAAAATGCAATATACACTGTCGGTTTAAAGGGTTTGAACTCGATTGGGATACATCTTAACTGTTACAACTTTAATAAATGCATTTTAGCAGAATTTAATTTAATGAAATGGTTTAATTTGCAACAGAATTATTTTATCTAGTTTTCAGCTGACCGAAGTAGCTGCAATTGCATCTATTGAGCGGACAGGCTTCCTGGTTTTAATTTGTACTTTATCTAACTCTGCCGCATCATCAATAACCTCTGGTACTGCTTAAAAGAATTGTCTAGTACCTAACACATTTCAGTTACTTTTACTCAAATATTTAACTGAAACGAGTTTTAACGACGACCGTTGGTCTCAAGAGACTGTTCAACAACCTTCGTCAGGCCTGACAGCAAAACATCCAAGAAAATACAGGCTTTGCCCTACCTGGCAGAAGATTTCGCAAGTATGTAATTCTAATAAGTTTCTTGAATGAAATTTTAATATTTGGCATCAATGAAAACCGAGTTAACAAGAGCACATATTATTTTTAACTGACTCAAAAAACCGGTAACCAATAATAGACAACACCACGTTTTTGCGGATTGAGCTCTGGAGCAATTGAAATGTGGCCTAAGTTTTGTAAAAAAAAAAGAATCATTTGACGGGAAGCTCCATTTTGTTCGGTGAATGGATTTACGAACAAGAACATTTTTGGAATTTATGCCACTAACAATCCACATGCAACGCACCAACACCAAATCTATCGTGAGAAATTCATTGTTTCATGCGGATTTTGGCATTGACATTACCGTCAACGGGCAACGCTACAGGTTGGCAGAACTAACCATTCTAATCATGCAATTTAACGCCTTTAGGCTTCTTCCTTTAACGATGTCTTAAATCGCAAAAAAATAGATGCCGACAAAGTCAGCATAAGAAACGCCATCTATGATATTCGGTAAGATTTATGGAACGAAGTCATTGACAGCTGGACACTTTCAAATTTGTAATCCGTCATAGTTAGCAAAGTTACCATTGAAACTTAGTTTGCTCCCAATAATTAAATCAAACGTTAAACAATTTGTCAAGTTTCGTCAAAGCGCTGATCGTCCTCAAGATTGTGTAGGTTTAACTCAAATCAGATTATTACGTATATTATGTGACAATCATCTCTTGCAAATCATGTGTCACCTTGACCGTAAAGACTGCTTTGATGAGACTGGATGAGACCTTACAAAATAGTGACGACTGACATATCTATAATTTTGTCACTTAGACGCTTTAATAAATTGTAATAAAATAGACAGGGTTGCCTTTCAAATTACAGTTGATGATGGCTCTAGAGAGAAGAAACGTTTTGTACGAAATGTAAATATTGGAAGTTACAGCAAACACAGATTGTGATATAGCTATTTAATGATATTTTTTGATGAGTTCTTTGTCAGAAGAAAAATAAAAACAAAAAACCATATTTATTTGTTTATTATGGATAACTCGCACGAAATTAAAGAACGAAAATTATTACGATATGAAGCCTAACCGAAAATAATTCATCGATTGACGCCCAGACTATAAAACAGTACACTTTCTCTGTGGAGTACGTATTTATTGAGGAAGCAGTAACGACGATTACAAATGTCAGATTAATTGAATAACTAAAAACATTGCAATATCTGCAAAATAAACTCTTTTAACGTAATAGTTACGGCCAACAATAGGTGTGGCCAAAAAAATCATTTTTGGCCTTGGTGTAGTCATTGTGTATAGACAAAACCCTAAATAGATCTCAAACTTTGGCTTTACACTGTAGGCGGTTCCAATGAAGTAAAGTATATTGGAGTCATCTTAGATCAGAAATCCATTTACAATGCACATCTGCCAAACAACTTCAGAAAACGCCACAATATCACTATCTCCTTTGACTAGGGCTGGGCGAAGTATCGATACATCGTCCAGTACTCGATACCATTTCGGGTATCGATCCTCCGATACTTTGGATAACGTTGGTTAAGATACTTAAGTATCGATACCTACGATACCTAAGTATCGATGCCTACGATACCTGGATAAATAATTATGTAGCAAATATACATTATATGCAATAGCTGAACAATAGACATTTTCTTAAAGGTTAATATAAACTAACGTTGACCAGTTAAGGCAAGAAAACTAGCTAGGTATAATATATGTACTTCTTTGAAGTTCGTGGAACTTGTAACAAATTATTTACCAAATTGTATAGGAATTCCGCTGAGATTTCAATATGAGTACCTCAAAGTTTAATAACTGTATATTAGAATATAGATTTGAATGTATTTTATAACAATTCCCATTTTTTTTTGTCGGTGGAAATCCTTTATGGACATCATGTACATATGTAGGTCTATAGCACATGATAGTGTAGGACTCTCAATCGGTGTTTACAATAATGGATGTGCCCACTAGGACTGGGCGAAGTATCGATTCATCGTCCAGTTCTCGATATCATTCCGGGTATCGATCCTCCGATACCTTGGATAACGTTAATATCGATACCTAAGTATAGATACCTACAATACCTACATAAGTATCGATACGTACACTCACCTGAAAGAAGTTGTAGAACGATTTACATATAATCGCTGTGTAAATTGTTCTACAACTTCTTTCAGGTGAGTGTACGATACCTAGGTATTGATTCCAAAGTATCGATACCGCGGACGGAACCGATACATCGGTAAGTATCGATACCTCGATTGGTATCGATACCCGATACCGAAAATGCCGGTATCGCCCAGCCCTACCTTTGACAATCATCATGGAAAAACTACAGCGACTTGCAGTTTAAACCTGTTGGAGTTGAAAGAAGTTGAGGTCTTTAAAGCAAGAGATTCAGTGAATCATATTTCAATAGTAGGTACCATTACGATCATCAAAATTTAGGAGGAATGGATGGAAGCGATGGACGATGGAAGCGTCTTCCAAGACGCTTGGAAAGGGAAAATCCTTTCGATATGGTAACAAGAGTCAAAGAGGAATCAAATTTTCCGCGTTTTGTGATCACTGCTCGCCGTTGGGTGAGAGCGTCAGAACTGATAAATTATTCCGCAACAAGAAAACCTTTTTTAACTATATAATGAAAACAAACAGAGCCGGATAGAATATGCAAATTCAATGCTAAATCAAATCGATGAATATTGGGAAGCTATTGTTTTTTTCTGGCGAAAAGACTTTTCAGTTTTGCAATAATGGTAGGTTACGAGTATGTCGACCAAGAATTCAGCGATTTTCCAATCCATTTTCTGTTGATGTGCGGGGGTAAATAAGGTCCTGCTTCATACTGCAGAATTAACGAGAAATTTAACTCCCAAAACTATTTACAGATATTAGGGAACGAAATGCTACCATCAGTTCGTCAAGTGTATCTTAATCATTTTATTGTTTAACAGGTTACCAATTATTATGCATTTTTTGATAACTTACAGAATAGTAGTTGTGTACACACTGCACGTGTTATGCAAGAATGGATAGCTGAGAATGATGGTAAACTCTTACCATGACTGTCAAGAAGTCCGCATTTGAATCCTATTGAACGGCAAAATTTACAGAATAATTACGATATGCATTCTTTAATTTTGTCTATGAAACGTAGACTTGAAAGTAAGGTTCTGATGTTACTTTGTTCGAAAAATCGTACAAGAAATACAAAAAAAATGTGAAAGTATAGCAGACCAATGTGGCGACTTGGTCAAACAGATGGAAATGGTAATCAAAATGCAAATTCAGAAAATATGTCAATAAACTCTGTTCCAAAGAAACAATTGTTACCAACCCAACTAACAAAACAAGTCCTTTTTAGCTTTTTAACTGTATGAACTATAATATGTTCAATCCCAACTTGTTCCCAATTTGTTATGTCAATTTCAAGTTAGTAGATTGTATTTCAGATTCATGAAGGAATCTTCCAGAGGTCTAAATTGCACAATTCTTACAAAAAATGTTACTTGAGGAAGACCTTCATACATACACTCGTTTACAAAAATATCTTAGAGCACAAAGGCACAATCATAAAGCATTACTAAGAAATATTGGTTCTGGTATCCTTAAAAATATTCAAGTTACACAATCATCTTGACATTTTATCTATTTGAGAATCTGTAATCAGTTTCGAAGCAATTACATATTATCTATAACTAAAGTTCAGAATAAAACAAAACACCTTATCGCTAATTTCAACTAATTTTGCTCAAATATATTATTCTACGAAACACCTCAAACATTATTGGGAAAATAATGGAAGAAGTAAATACATACTTTAAAAGAGACACAAACGAGACAGCATAGATGAAAGACTATATTGTGAGTCGACGCCTTCAGGGACACATATTTATTATCATAATTAGCTAAACAAACTGTGACAGAAAATGGAGAATTTTACGTCCATTGACTACGCAGTTTATTACCGTATGGGATACATAAAATTACAAACTAGAACAAAGAATCGTCTGAGTATCAAGGGTAGCCAGCCAAATGAGTAGGTATGTCCTAGTTTACACTCAGAACATCGTAAAATTATAAAAGCAAAGTATAATATAACTGAACCTTATGGTTTTAAACTTTCAACGCCGTAGGACGCCCATTTAATTTAATATATTATTAGTGTGTACCAGAGTTTTATGATGACAATAAAAAGCAGCTTTAAATTTTCTCTATTATACACTGTATAAATATTGCTACAAGTTAGTTGAGATGGCAAACTGAGTTTTTGTCCAATATAAAAAGAATTGAACGACTAAAAAGATCTAATTTTACTTAACTTCGTCATGTAATCACAATTACATTAAAGAACAAATATTTTTCTTGTCTTTATTGCTTTTGTTGCTTTTGTACAAATATATACAATCATGCCGATTAAAAACAGCTTCAATTTCAAACGCCGTTTATTATTTAAGAAATTAACAATTCGATAAGATACGGTTCAATCTCTGACGTCATCCTGTCTATATTTTTAACTTCGATTCTCCTGAGAGAAACGATACTTGGTAAGAAACGTGGCGCCGGTAAAAAATATTTAGCTTCCCACTAAAATATGCAATTCAAATTCGTACTATGTTTTATCTAAATGGTGGATTGACAATTTAACAGGAAATTCAAGTTCAAAAATCTTTTATCTGCGTTTATGGGAGTGTATTTACGTATGCAGTTCAACTTTGCGAACTTAATACATACATATGTAGCAATCTACATACATACAGTGCAATTTAGTTTGTGAATCACTGGCGAATTATCAGACAGAAAAGTAATCAGGAAGTGCAACCTTATAGAAAGATAGCATTTATTTAAGTTACACGATTATTATAGAATTATAAGCTGTACATCTTCACTTCGACAAATTGAATTTATAAGATTTATTTATAAGAATTAAAATCAAAATTATTGACAAGTAATACTACACTTACGTTCTGAGATAGTTCATAAATCTAAACTTCAAAGGAGATTCCAATGTAGTGTGATATAGAGAACGCCTAACATTTTATCAGATTCCTTTTTTTGAAAATTGATATGTTTAAGATTGATTCTTTAAAAAAGGTAAGCCACTACCTAGGTAGTAATTTTTTTGTGAGAATTCTGAGTTGGCAATAAAACAAATTACCTGCTGGTTAGTGTTATCCATGTAACGACAAACCAGGGTGTATAAGAGTCCGAAAAAATTTTGACTAAATATTAAAGTTCCACAACGCTCCAAGTGCTCCAGACGATAAATTTGCAATAGCAACATGCAGGTTAAATTAACCAATCAAAACGCCCAATTAAATCCTCTGACTGTTGGTAGAAAACTCTTATGGGACGGGTCAGAATGTGCTCAGTTTAAAACAAGAGCGTTTGGACATAATATTATTACCTCCAATTTTATTTACGAGAATTGGAGGCAACGAATGTAGCTCCACCGTTTGCGACTGCTTCTATCAGTGCGAAGAATAGTATGCCACAATGAAGTGTAACTAACAGACGATACATTTGCAACAGAAAATCTTACAGGAAAAGAGATCCAAGCTTGGAGCCGTTTTTGATAATTTAGCCAACACCATAAGACATCTCTTTAGTGTTCTAGAAGGAGGACAAAAAGGCTGCCAACATTTTATCTTTCGTCAAACATTTTAATTGATTTATTAATAATCATCAATATTTTGATATCGATATCTTGGAGCAATGTATGAAATATGTAACTAGAATAACTGGTTCAACTGCCTTTTCAGTTAGTCTCCTCAGAAGTTACTAATATGCAAAATGTGTGATTGCCATCACCAAATTTTCAACATTCATTTCTTGTACGCACCTCCACGATGCTTAAAGGGATCTATTCTAAAAATGTCATAAATTGACTAACCGCCTTGACGTATTTGAAGATGGAAGATACTTATACGTTTCTGATACATGGGAAATAAAGAACTAAGTAGACACGGCTTACTAAACCCAATCTACAGGTTTCCACGGTCGAGTGGGACATAGGAAGAATACATAAAATCGGTTTTCGGTGAATATTATCTCCCTAATATTACTTCATCCAAATTTAAGTGCCGCATATTATAACTGGGCTAACAATGAACATTTCCACAATCATAGTACAAAGAAAGTCACTTTAATAAAGCCAGAAAATTGGCCACTTCTAGTATGTAACATGTTAAAAGCCTTATTAGGAATTCACGTGCAATAGATTTAAAAATAATAATTTTCTGGCTTTATTAAAGTGACTTTCTTTGAACTACGATTGTGGAAGTGTTCCTTGTTAGCCCAGTATGTGGCACTTAAATTTGGATGAGTAGTATTATTAGGGAGATAATATTCACCGAAAACCGAGTTTATGTATTCTCCCTATGTCCCACTCGGAAACCCACGTGGAAACCCTGTAGACTTGTATACTTATCGTCAAAGCTCTGACCTAAAAGTACACAATTGTGGTGATTGTAACTACACATATGCATGTATTTTACTGGAGAAATTCCTACTGTTTACGGTCATCACTTCGTCAGTTTTCAAGAGTTTATATAACAAAGCAATCGTGTACCACCATCTATCATACCATTAAAAACAACAAATCAATGATTAGATCACAGAACTCTGGAGTAATGTGTTTGCAACATGAATTATTCTAAATGCAAAATCTTAAAAAAAGTTAAAACAACTAGTAAAAAAACCAATCTCAAAAAGAGTGGAAGGAGAGGCATTAGTCTAGAAATGATATTCTCCTTTTATTTGAATTACTTCTTAGGTACCATAGTTGTAATTTGCATAACTCCAGAACAACGAAAAACAAAACCCAACAAACAACTTTAGAATGTATTACGAAATCGTGCGTTCCTAAAAATTTAAGCTAAAAATTTCTTCTCAACAAGATAAGTAAATAGTGCTAGTAACATCAGAAAATTCAACTGGAATGGTTGAAAAAGGATACCAAAAAAATAAAATTTTTGAAATATTGAAATATTGCAGGATACTAAGAACATTGCTCCAAAGATAATTTACAAAAAAACCAAAAATAATTTGGTTGGATATTTTGCCAACATTTTCTAACTAGTCAAATTTTTATTTTCGAAATTTTGGATAATTTGGAATAACTAAAACAACTTAAAAGATAGCATCAGAAAAATTGGCAGCAGAAATAATATTCTTGGGGAATTAAAATATTATAATATATCTAAAGATTGTCCTGAACATTATTCCCAATTTTAACCTTTTACCATCGATAGTTCATGAACTAGTTTGGAAAAAAATAAACTAAAACGTTTAATTTTTTCGCTACAATTATTCAAGTTTTTTACTTAGAAATTTTAGACCAATGTTGGTGAAAGCAATAAATAGCTAAGAATAGTAAAAGATCAGAAAGTTTTTTATGGGAAATGTTAACTTCACTAATACTTAAAAAATAATTAGAGGGAACTCCAGAAGAAGTAAAGTAAAGTACAGTTTATTTTCAACGATCATCATACATGAAACGTCAAAAAGAAAACATAACTACATAGAAACCACTTAGTGTTAATACTAATATATTAATGTAATATAGGAGTAATAACAACCAAATTAATAAAAATGATAATAATAATAATGACAGTAATAATAATGACAGTAATAACAATGACAGTAACACTAATAAAGTAGTAGCAATGAAATAATGGTAATAATATTAAATGTCAAAAAACAATAATAATGAATAAAGGAACTTAGGAAAATTTGTGTGATTTAAAAATTCCCTGAGGGAATAAAACCCATTCGCCACCAATAACTCACGTACTAGACGTTGAAAACGCATACGCGGAAGATCTTAGAAATATTTAGGCAATGTATTATATACCTTAATAGCGAGAATATGTGGTACCTACTGAAACATAGTTAATCTAGACCTGAGGAGCGCTAAGTAATTTCGATATCTTGTGAAGTGGTCATGCCAACTCCAGAAGAAGCAGATTACACGCAAGCACGCCAGGAAGAACCAAGAAGTTAGATTGCTGATCCATAATCTTATCAGAAGAGACATCGCACAGACAAACAAAGAACAATGTTCAATTGTCAAGGCCACAGAGAATAGAGTGATTCAATTTTCCAATCAATACCTGTACGCAAACTGAAATAAAAACAAAGGTGTGTCGCTGCTGTGGAGGGAGTATGTTATAAAAAATAAACTGCAGTAAAAAACCTGATTATCGTAAAGACAATTCGGTTTTCCAAAATTCAGACCTGCAACACAAGTGTACCTGGTAGTCAACTTGGACATAGGGAACGCTTTCGAGCGCGTCCTGAAGCAAAATTATGAAAGAACTAAAGCGAAGAAGTATCTAGCAGCATCTTCAAACTATCATCCTAAATAGCATTAAAAACAAACATAAAAGAGTAGGAGCACTTCAGCAGTCGATGCTATAACAATATTCAATTGGATTACGTACCTAGTTGAAGCAAAGGATGTATAAGATATTGCATATATGAATTACGCATATCCCCTAAAAAGTTTAAGCCCCTGAATGTGAAAGAGAGCAGTTTTCAAATAAAATAGGTCAAAAAAAGTATACATAGGTTATAATATTAGATGTATCACTAATACGTCAATATACAGTTAATATAATTCGTTTAGTGTAGGTAATCAATCAAAAAGGAAGTCAGTTGATTGGATTGTAATAAAATAAATAAGCGGTTTCAACGGAAAGAATTAATCGAATTTCTCTATTTACTTGAGAACCTGAAGGGAAACTATGTAGACTATTTCGTTAATAACGTCCATGTATGCGCTTCCTTTGTAAATAAATCTTTGTTGTACGCGATTCTATTATATCTCTTCAATAAACAAATTCTCACATACTTAATCGAGTTCCGCATATATTATGCGATGTAACAAAACTTTCTTCTTGATTGTATATTCTGAGGTGATCACTATGTTTCAGAAACTATTCGCAATTCTGGTATTCTAGTTTATAACCAGAACAGAACGAAGTGTTCCAAAAGATTTTGAAGAAAATACTTTTTAAGATATATTTTATTATCGTTATTACAAATTCTGCAGATGCGATTAATAATATTAACTAATATTGGATGTGTTTTTCGTCATGGCTATCAAGTTGATACTATAGCTTCAGATCGCTATGACCAATCTGACAATGGCGATAGGAAATTATCGATTATTGACATTGATGGCACACAATGACACAAATTTCAACCTTGAACTTAAATTTACCAATACTGTACAGATTTTTAAATGCTTGTAAGTTTAGAATCGATTAGCTGGAAAATAAGTTTGTTTGGATATCGATCGGCGAAAATTGTTTCTGTGACCCTTCTGCTCTGCAATTTTCACGAACAATAAAACTATTTTCACCTATCGAATAAAGAAAATTCCGCTAATGCTTTCTAGTCTGGAAAACATTTATTTCGTCTTTTGATTGCTATTTGTTAGCAAAGTCTTTAAACCCGCCGAAATTAAAATAAATTATTACCGATTATTACCTTTATTTCAAAAGAAAATACCTTTATTTCAAAAGAAAATAAACTAAGAATCACCAAATTCAATTTTATATAGGAATAAAAATTAACTTTAATAATGTGGTTGTTTATCAGCGAAGTACAAATATGTGTCAATCAACAATGATCAAAATGTCAGTCAAAAAAAAATGTAAAAAAAATTAGGCGCTAAAAGTTTAACACTGGTGGAATAATCTATGAACTACTTAGGAAGGTATGTATTTAAAACAGATGCATATACGCGTGTCAAGTATACGTGACCTTCCTCACGTGAACATGTATGTATATAAATGGCCTTCTCATAAAGTCCTCGGCAAAGCATTCCCAGTATAATTGCATCCACATATGTACATATGTATTACGTAGGAGTGCTATCTTCAGGAGATAGATATCTATGTATGTACGTATTGTCGATGGTTATAAACTGGTTTTTCGAAATAGCACCTCTAAGAAAATCGCACAACACCAAATCAGGACAACTTGGTGCAGAAATCCTTCCAAGAAAACATTTTATTAGTAAAAGTTTCCAGTTTTGTGTTGGTGCTCCATCTTGCTGGAAAAGCAATCTTTGTTTTGGCTCTAATGGTAAACGAGTTCCTCCAAAGATGCTAATTAGTTGGTTCAGCATTGTGGTTTATTGGGTTTGCACATATATTTCTTGAAACCTTGCCCTTCAAATTTTGAAAACACCTCAATTGTTTTCCTTAAGAAAATGATTTTAACTGGGAGGGCTTTAATGAGTCAGTAAATGTTTAATGTGACAATAACAATTATGAAAATGACAAACAGTACTATTAAAAAATAACAAATAAACATAATAACTGCTCAAAATGAGCACCATTGCTCTCCATGAAGCAGTAAAGCCGGTTTCCAAATTCTTGTGTTACTTTTTCAAATGTTTCTGTTGGAATATTTCTACACACGGCAATAATTCGTTGACGCTGTATATCAAGCTGGTTTTCCACTTCCTCAGCTATTAGAGGATTGATGAAAATGGACTCAACAATTGTATAACCTAATATTACTGCCCAAACATTAATTTTTTGAGGCTTCCTGGTAGGTCCCTCTTTGATATGGGGATTTTTATTGCTTCCAGTTGTTTGTTCACATGTCCAATTAAGACAAAAGAGCATTCACAAATGTTTTTTACCAAATTTGGATTTGCAATAATCATTTAGATCATTGTTTCACAAAATTGTAGTCGACAATCACAATCGCTCTCACTAATCTCGTGCACTATTTGCATTTCAAAAGGGTAGCGTTTATACATCTTTGTGAGAAAATGCTGCACCTTGTTCACTACTGATTCAGTTGTTTCCAATTTTTGTACAAGTTCTCGAATGTATTTATGATCCATATGCTTTTCTGGATGTCTTTGATTAGGAATTCTTAGTGCGTTGAATGACAGCAACTAAAGTGACAGTTGTCAAAAGTAACATCTTTTAAGTATTTAGCTTTTACGCTTTCTACACTTGAGGTATGATACGATGGGTCGTTCCATTTAAGATTTGTGAGGGGGTACTAAGGGGGCGTTGTTGTAAACGTCAAATATGTCATTCATATGTCAAACTGTTTCCTTCTCGAATTAAAAGTATGTACAGAACTGTTTTTGAACATCCGTTTTGCGTTATGTGCCAATTTTGTGCAGTATACGTCTTATCGCCCTTGATGTCTCTTTCTCTCCCTCATTTTTAATACCCAGCAGCTGCATTAACCCTGCAGTGGTCGCGCCTAGTCTGAGAGACCCCGCCGAAATAAAATTTGCGCTAATTTACAAACAAACGCTATTATGTTAGCCCCGCTCATGCTAGCTTCCTAAATTAGTATCATTGGTAATTGTTATTAACAACTAGCCAATTACGTGACGAGTTATCGAGATACATAGTAGTGGGGTCTGTCAGACTAAGCGCGACCTTTTATGCAACAGTTTAGAACTAGAATTTCGAAGTGTAGGTGTTGAGTGCTCGCGTTTTTTCAGTACAATTGGGGTGTTACAAAGTAAATATCTTCTTCTTTGAAAAATGAGTTGATACGAAAAAGACCTAGAACGTTTGCAACAACTTTTTGCGGAAGTAGAGGGCGAAGAACAGGCCGACGATGACGATAAGGTTGCAGGTGCAGAAGAAGATGCAACTGAGATACAAGAAGAAGTTTCTGATACGGAGCAAGAAGGTGATTCCAGTGAAGAGGAAGAAATAGCAGAAAAGAAGGGTAAATGTGTTTATTTTCTTGGTCCTGATAAAACATCACAGTGGAACAAACATTGTCCAAGTAAAAAAGTTCGTACGCGGAAAGCTAATATTGTAAAGCATTTACCTGGTGTAGCAAACTGCGCGAAACATACGAAATCTGTTTTGGAGACCTGGGACTTATTTTTCCCCGAGGAAATATTGCGTATAATTGTATAAAATACTAATAAATTCATAACCAGTATTAGTGAAAATTATTCAAGAGAGAGAGACGCTATGCCAACAGATATTGTAGAAATAAAAGCTTTACTACAAGCTGTGTACTTGAGTGGTGTTTTGAAAAGCAGTCGTCTAAATGTAGATGAACTATGGGATAAAAATGGCTGTGGGGTAGAAAGATTTAGGCTAACTATGTCAAAACAGCGATTCCTCTTTCTATTGAGAAGCCTTAGATGTGATGATCGATTAACTCGAGAGGAAAGAAAACAAGTTGATAAATTAGCACCAATAAGAGATATATTGGACATTTTCGTAAAAAAATGCCAAGATATGTATCACCTTAGCGATTTTGTGACAATTGACGAAATGTTGCCAGCATTTCGAAGGCGTTGCCAATTTAAACAGTATATCCCATCAAAACCAAATAAGTACGGAATAAAAATTTTCTCTTTAGTTGACGCAAAAATGCATTACACAAAAAATTTAGAAGTTTATGTAGGACAACAACCGGATGGTCCAAAATAGTGTTCAAAATGTCGTAGAACGATTAATTCGTCCAATATCTAAAACATCTCGTAATGTAACGTGCGACAATTGGTTTACTTCCTTTGGATTGATAGAATCACTTCGGAGAAACCACCAACTTACGTTTGTTGGGACGGTAAGGAAGAACAAAGAGAATTACCAACAGAGTTTGTAAACACTAAGAACCGACCAGTTTTCTCAAGTATGTTTGGGTTTTCAAAAGGTGTAACTATCGTATCTTATATACCCAAACAAGGAAAGAATGTCATCTTAACTTCTTCTATGCACCATGATGATAAAATAGACATCGAAAGTGGCGATAAATGTTAACCAGATATTATTACATTTTATAATTCCACTAAAGGCGGCGTGGACACTGTAGATCAATATTGCTCAAATTATGACGTTGCAAGGAATACGAGGCGATGGCCTATGGTCATATTTTACAGTTTATTAAACATTGGTGCTATAAATTCTTATATAATATATTTACGAAATAATTCTACTGAAGAAATATTTCGACGCGAATATCTGAAGCGCCTGAGTTTTTCTCTAACCGAAAATCATCTGCAACGCAGATCAAATCTGAAAAATCTTCCACCAGCAATTTGTGAGAGAAGAGCTGAAGTAGCAGGTACCACGTCGGAATGTCCGAAAGGCGATCTGTGCGATACCGACGTTAGAAAAAGGTGTTACTTTTGTATGAAACAAAGTAAAACAAGATATTTTTGTGAAATTTGCAAAAAATTTCTGTGCCTAAAGCATTGCCATTTTAGATGCGTAAACTGTCAGTAATAGTATATATACTGCTAAAAATTCTTTGTATACTATTGCCTCTATTTGTTTGAAATAAATCTCCAAAAATGTGTTACTTTTTCTTATTAAATAAGATATGGGCCTAAGAGACTAGGCGCGACCAGTCGCGTCATACTGAAAGGCGCGACTACTGCAGGGTTAAGAATGTGTTAGATAATAAATTACTTCCGACAATTAAAACAAACCGTTTTAATTTTTTCTTCGCTGTTAAGCGAATGAGTCACAATTAAGTAGTAGATAAGGAGCAATTCAAATTTATTTTAGCAAAAAAAGCACACAACATTTATTTGTTTTTGCTTTTGTTTGTAGTTGATGGCTTAATTTCTGGGCGGGACTGTGTTGTTAGGTCCAAACTTTCTGACGTCACTGTATGTGCTGTTACCGATATTTTCCAAAAATTGAAGAAACTGATTATAGAGAATTAGATTATATTTAGCGGAAGAAACAGGATATGATATGGTTGAACCATTCAACTGCTCAAGTTAATTTCCAATGTCTGCAGACAAATTAAAAAAAATGTTTAATCTGAAATTTCTTCATATTTTAGTTGAAAAAGAGAATTAGAGTCAAAATTTTATGAAAAATCAACTCAGTTTTGTTAAAATTGTGTTTCAAATTATCTTGAAGCATTTAAAACTTCATTATCGCACAACTGTTTCTAAAAAGGATACAGGATTATCCCATTTATTATAGAAATCAGACTTTTTAATAGTGTACAACACTAATGTATAAATTATGTATAAATATCGATTTTAAAAGCATATGTCGATAATAGGTACTTCATTATTAAATTTAAATAGCCTGCATATAAATAAACTTTCATCAATACAAATTTAAAACAAAAACCAATAAAACATCAATGTGATAATCATTCGATTGTATATTAATGACTTAAACAAAAAATATCGCTTTAATCCACAAATAATTAAAATTCTTTAAATGTAAAACAATTTCATCCGAGGCAAATTAAACGCGTACATTTTTTTTTGTAATTCGTAAACGTGACAATGCAATAATCACGTTATAATTGTTCCTATTATATTTTTTCAAATACTTGGGCGTATGCCGATGCATTTACCCAGAATCAACATTGATTCTTGTATATGTGGCATCGTACAGTGGCGTAAGTCATCCTTCCTGAGTAATTGTCTTCGTCTAATACAAAAAAAAACTAGAAGAACAATATCTCAAATTCTACACGAAAATTCACACAGAAACCGATCATTCGCAATACATGATATATGCGATATTTTTAGCATCTTTAGCACAAAAAAACCAAATCGCAGTATAAATAGTGTGCAAGTATAAAAATACGTACGAATTAAAATGTGTCACGCAGATCAGATCGATGTTGTCTTTGTCATTCCTACGCGAAATAATTTCACGAAAATCAATCGGAACCTTTTTAAATACGAACATACAACAACCGCCGATAAACAACCAAATAACGACAGAAATTATAAAAAAAGAAATCCGGACACTTGTTTCTATGGCCTCGGATACATGGTAAATATCTCGT
>ML218567.1:0-16402 GCA_004785975.1 Popillia japonica
AAATCTCAAATACCAATATTATATCAGTGAAAGCTTCAATACGAAACTCTAAAAGAAATCTGAAGATTTAATTTTATAAAACGTACACTGGTCGAAATTGGTATTGCTCACCTACGAATCTCAGTTAATAACGTTTCAGCTGCACGATCGGCCACTTCCACAAGAAAACATTTTCCAGAACCGCGTTCAATGCCGCCGAAGACCCAATGAGCTTCACGCAACTGGCCACGGTGATATTTCCGGTGAAAAAACTTTGACTCGTCAATCTCTACAACTTTGGCTGTTAAATCTTCATTTAACCCACCAATTATTGTAGGATTGTCAATCAAAGATTGTTCGCAAACTTCCCTGCAGAAGTTACACCAATCAACGATGGTGTGCGTCGAGTGTTCTCCAAGTCCAGCCTCATGTGAAATGTTTGCCTGCGAAAAATTACGACACCAACCATAAATAATAATAATACATACACAGAGATACATACTTAGATCTGCAGCGACATGATATTATTGCTTTTTTGCCTATAATACCTAATACTGGGATGGAAGATATTTGGTATCAACAAGATGAATACCTTGCCTATATAGCTTTCCGGTATTTAAGAAATATCTTTCATTGTCCTGCAGATCTTCAGATTTCGTAGGTACTAACTGACAGTTTTGAAGGCACTTAAAGTCACGACTATAGGTTTGTTCCATCATGACCATCTAATGCGTCAATGAATTGGGTCATGGATTGATAAGGGCGCATGTGCGCTTTATGTACTGATACAAAAACTTATCGAAAATAAAGGTTGTTGGAACGAAGTTTATATCTGTTCTTAATCGCAGGACTTCTTTGTTTGTAAATATGTAGTACAATCCTTATATGCGCATGCGTCGGCGAACCGTTGATAGTTCACGGAGTCGTTCATGTACGCGTTCATAGGATTGTTGGAACACTTTGCTGATAATCCGTAAGATCGACCAGATACTCGTTGGAACGTTTTTTGTGTAGTGCGCATGCGGCTGACGTCCATTTGACGATCAGCGGGCGTGATGGAACAAACCTTATGTTGCTTTGAAGAATAACGTACAATAATTACAAATACTTTGTTAACAATCACCCCGAAGTCAAGTCCTGAAAGTTCTGGCACTAAAAAACAGATACTGATGTGTGTGCCAGGCCAAAGTGGGCGAGAGGACAATAAAACTTACCAAGAACCATGTAAGAACTACTTCCCTATTGTAGAATTTATCATTTCTTCACAATGGTGAACGCCATTTACGGTAATGCTCATTTTTATAGTCCAACGTTTACTATAACGAGCCGTTAACAAATCTCGAATTTTGCATTTGTTTTAGTGCTAAAAGAATTCTATTGTTAAGAATTAGCGTTTAATTTTGTTAGAAATGAACGTGTAAGTTTTCTTGGAAGGGTTGTAATGTCAGGTACCAAATTTATTTACTTATTAACGAAATAGTAAGAAGCCCATGCAAAACTAGCAAAAGTTCAAGTAGTAAGAACGACATCAGTTATATACATGGCTGCCTCTGTCTGTTTGTGTGACTAGTTTTGTCAAAAGTAATAAATTGTTGTTCATTTCAATTTATCATCATGCAGCATACGCACTTTTCCTAACTTGATACGCCTAATATACTGCTGTTCAGTCTTTGGTTAATGCGATTGTAAGCTGTAATTACACAGATATCTAAGTACATAAATTACACCGAGCATATGTATGGAATATGTAAGGAAACTACGAGAAAGTTAATAGAAGACGTTCTACTTTTAATGTCACATACTATTACAGAAATTCGACTGTTTATACCGTGAAACGATTTTTTATTTTTTGCTTGTATATACTGTTACTACATATTTACATCTGCCTGTATGTAATGGGATCGTAACTCTATGCGGCGTATTTGTACTTTCCTACTGATGTTATGCGCTCGCTTCTGTAAGGACTGCGCTTCGATCTGTTTTGAATTGTGTTTAAGTGTGTGTACGTACTAACAAACGTATGACTATGTGAGATAGATCCGTGTGTGGCCCTAAGTAAAGCTTTTGTCTTTGGTTTGATGCACTTAATTTGTAACATCTGGTCGGTATTGATGCGGTAATAAGTACCATTAGCGGAGCAAATCTAGAAAAAGGTCGCTATTTATAAAACATGTGATTGCCAACTAAGATATTAGCTGCTTCGTGTTTACATATACATAATTCGTTAGTGTTACTTTAGTTTACGAGTATCTACCTTAGAATGTAAAATAATTTTAATTTAATAATCAAGCTTTGCCGGTGAAATGCGTATTCTTTAACGATACTTTAATACAGACTATTTTTGTTCGTGTACCTGACTTTCGTGGTTTGACTGTTAGTGAATAGATAGCGTGTCAGAGATAAACTTAAATATTTGTGTCGTGGATTGTAAATAACCAAAGATGTGTTGATAGAATCCATTGCCGTGTTTTCTTTTTCGCGGTTATCACTTTAAATGAGATACTATGAGAACTGTGTGAATGTTATTTCCTCTTTTAACGTTATTTCTTAAACTGGTCTTAGTGTTTCTTTCACGAATCATTTATTTTAATACAATTTTCGTATATAAACATTTAAAAGTTTCTCTTTAAAATTATTAGTAACTTTTTCATGACATCTGGTGGTGCACAACTTTTAACGCTTCTTATGATATTTTGTATCATATTTGTCAAGATTTCTCGTGTTAAATTGTCGATTTCTTAGCGAATGCTGTTTTTAAGAGCTGGAGCGTCCTGCGGCTTGTTTACGTAATCCTACCTCTGTAAGTAACTCCATAAAAATTGGCCTGTGTTGATCTTGATGGCCAACCATATTTTCCTCATTGAGAAATTAAAAGACCTGGAAACGTGTTTGTAAAAATCTCTATGGATCGTACATTCTTTTGCTAAAGCCACATAGTCTCCAATTCAAACTCAACATTGGGAAAAGCTCGTTCAACTTGGTCCGATAGAGTTCACCAGTGACGGTTACGGTAATGCTATTGTCGTCTTCTGATAAGTATGACCCATTTATATGCTCTAAATGTAAGTAAATACCATATGGGGTGGCTGGCGTGGTGTCCCACGGTAAGCACGAGAAATATTGATTGTCCAAAGCCGTGTAGTTTGTTTATTTACATGTTTTCGAAAATTTTTCGAAAAAACCAAGCATTTCGTTATTCAGCAGCAACAATCTCCGATTGTACATTTCACGGGTTTGGTGAATCAGCTGTTGAACCTTCTGACTTTTGTACCATAACATCTTCCATCTTTGATTAAAAGTCTTTAAAGGGACCGTCAAGAAATGAGCAAATATGTACATTGCGGGTTTTCGCATTGATGTTGATGGCTCCTCTTTGACACTATCTTTCACAGTTTGTGAGCAAGTGACTAGCTTACTTCAGGATTCCGGAAGATTACCAAGCTCGTCTTGACGAAGTCGTTTCAAGTTGAGCTACCAGATCACGAATTGTTTGAGCAGCAAACGCCACACAGTTCGGATATTTGTTTCGAAAATCACGTTTAGTTAATACCACTGCCAAAATTATTTCGTAAAACCATTGAATAGAAAAGTGATTGTTTTGTTATTGTACGTGTGTATTAAATTGTCATAATGTTAGGTAAAATAGCCCACTAATCATATACCAGCACATAATATGGTCATGTGGAATTGCTCAATAGAATTTTGATGCATAGATAAATATTAGTCAAACGTCCAAATGACAGTACTTGTTAGGATTGTCATTGAAGCTATTACACCACCAGTTATGTTTTGACCAATAACTGTGTGTGCTAAATTTTCATTTTATTTTAAATTTAACAGATCATACTTAGAAATAGACAAATCACACACAGTATATGTATAATACACATGCACACCAACCTACCAGATTTAGTCATAAGTTGTAGAGAGAAATAATTCAAGTTAAGGGTGCTATTGTACTATGACCCATTGGTCTAGTGTGCTCTTTTATCTGAGCTGTAACAAGCTAGGATTTTCCCGCACTTAGAGCTCCTCATCCTGTCTAAAGTGCGGTGATAATCTGCAATAGCTGTGATCGTTCAGAGAGTGTATTTCTGCTTTGTATTTGAAGTCTTTACCGAGGTGGTTGTCACGTATTTCTACGATTGCGGTGTAGTTTGATGTCAGGTGTCTCGGACTTCCATTTTCGCCCCGCAGAACCTACAGTCGCTATTCTGTTTCAGACCTATCCTGCCGTGTGTTTTCGAAGATGACAATGCCCTGTAAGAAAACCTGTGAGAAGGCGTGTCTGTTTTTGCTTAGCTCTAGTATGGCTTTTGCTCTTTGCTTGTTGAAATCTCCAAGGAATAGAATTATAATTTGAATTGAGGGTGATGTTGCACTGTGACCAAATAATCTATTGTGCCTCCCTACATAAGCTATACGTTGTTGGTATTTGTCCCCAGGTATAGCTCCCCATCCAGTCGAAGGGCTTTAATAAATTGCAATAGCTGTGATGGTTTCAAGGAGGGTATTTTCTCCTCGTCAATGACATCTTTAACAAATTAACTGGCACCAACCGTTGCAATAGCCACGCAGTTGGATATCGTGTTCCAAGGAATACCTTTGAGTTGTTTTTGTAAATACTCTTCTCTATGCCACAGAATGGCTCTGGTCCCACAAATGAAGTTGTGGAGGCCTTCTTTGCTAATAGGTTAGCATGGTGCAATACAAGTTGTAGCAAATTCGTTAAATTATGAAGTTATAGTATATGTATTATATGCATATTAGAAATGATAACAGTATACGCCATCTCAGGCATTAATTCAAAGATAATTGACTTAACACATCCTTTCGAACTAGAAATAGAATTCCATTTTAGCTAATGTACTGATGATCTATGTTCCGTGGTTGTTGAATCGCTGGACGCGATCCCGAATACCTCTTCTAACCGCATGGAGAAAATGTTGAGAGTAATTATTCAGCTGGATTTACCATCGCAAAATTGTACCTATGATCTCTTTTCTTTTGCCCATGAGGTAAATCTACAATCCAAAAAAAGTAGAAATGTAGATTTTTATTAGAGTCCACACTGCAGGCGTGTGTCCAAACTTTCGTAACTTTTGTGCCAGATAAAATGTTAGCAAATCGGTTAAATTGCTAAAGCAAGATTTTTGTTATTAAATAATTTATTCTTGTTAAAATTTTATATCTTAATCGTAAATTATAGAATATTTACACTCAATTAATCAGAGATTGATTAAAACAGTAGTAAACATCTTCACTTTAAAAAAGTACCTGGCATTGATCAATCTATGGTTTTGTGGTAAACACTATAAACATTATTTAAATATCTATTCTCAGAAAAAAAAAAAAACTATACAGAGAGTTAAAATAATTTTCAAGTAAATATAAATTTGCGAATTCCCAGAAAGTTTTTACGAGTTCCTTAGTGCTGAAATATAAGCTTCCTTAAACAATGACTTAAATACCCACATAAAGTCGGCAATTACGATATCGGTCTGGTATATGTCTGTAACGTTACAGCAGTTACAGTGAGTTTATAGCAATAATTGAAATAAACGCTTGGCGTCATTATAGAGAAATTTATAAGGCAGAGACTTCGAGTCTGCACATCGCGTTAATGACGATTATAGTAAAAATGATGGCACCTAAATTGGCGGGTGCGATGACACCAACTCGACTTGTTCACATCTAAAATAGGGCAAGGTCGTTTCTTAAACCGGCGTGTAGGTATTTATTAAAAGGCA
This sequence comes from Popillia japonica, assembly GCA_004785975.1. NCBI lineage: Eukaryota > Metazoa > Arthropoda > Insecta > Coleoptera > Scarabaeidae > Popillia > Popillia japonica. The sequence goes on from ML218567.1 coordinate 5,730, forward strand.
AAGTTATTTGTTCACGATAATCGTTTCAATAGATTGTTAGCGTTCAAGCTAAATTTAATTTAACCAATATCAATTACGATTTACGTAACTGAGTAGTTTGGTGATGGTAAAATTGAATTAGATGACTTAATTAAAGCAAACATCGTGTAACCGACTGAACCAACACGACGTTGTATGTATTACATTATACGTATGTATGTATATGCTATACAAAGCGTAATCTGGTAAATGCACAATTTGCCTTTGCGATTTAAACTGTATTAAACATATGTTAAAGTTCAGAGCAGCTCTACAAGTAAATTTATTGTCTTGTTTAACTGAGTTGAATTCTCATTTATCTTTGTTAAACGTATGGGTTGTTAAAATATCCGCCTGTTCTAATTTGTTTGTTATAGTTCGTTTCGAATGTACTTTATCATTAGTTGGTAATTATAAATACGTACTAATGTATAAAAGCTGTATTATCAATCTAAAGCAGCTAACTGCTCTTTGCCACGCCATGCATAGTAATCATAATTGTTTTGTTGATTATTCGTTGATGACTTACGAATAATAAATATTGTAAAGCATTTACCAAAATTAGTCATATTATCAAATCTCGAAAGTTAATGTCGATAAATTAGTTTAGTTGAGTTCTAAACAGTATTTGATTGATTTAATTAGTTAACAGACTGGAAGATGTCAAATAAAGTGCACCTCCATGCATTACATTCACGACTGTTATACGAATGTAAAAGATCTTCACCTAATCTTCCTTTTGCTCCTCATCTTGATTTTTCATAATTTAATTTGCGAGCATGCATTTCTTAAGCTATGCTCTGATGATGTAAGCAGTCCTGGTGGCGTGGCCATTTTTACAAAATGCATCGAAATAAGATAAAATCGTTGTTGGGTTTAAACACATAGGTTAGCTCTCGTTCCTGTGATGTGAAGTACGAAAATATAATTTAAAATTTTGTGGAATTGCGTTCCCATCTTTACCACTTTCTCAATTCGAAAAGCTTTCCATCATATATGGTTGACCTAATTATTTTCGCATGGTTGAACATATATGTACATAATATTGAAGTGCACATTCATATTTTGCAAGAAAAGGGATTCTTTTTTGATGCTATGTTTAATAGGTCGCGAATTAGGCTTGAGGTAGAAGACTTAGATTAGATAAAATTGGGCAGTTCTTAAAAGTGTTTAAGGTCATCAGGACGTTGACGTCAGCTGCTTCTCACTTAAACAATTATGTAGATTTTCGTTAAAAAATTAAATATGTATCAGTTATTTAGTACACAAACGAATTCATGACAGATATAAGTAAGAAATGGAAGTTGGCTTTCATAGTGCGAGTGGCAATCTCTCAAAGGTCCACAACGAGCTTCCATGCAAAATTACACGTTATAGTTTACTGCGTTCGAGAATGCCCAAATGAAGGTAGAAAAGTCTCACACGTCTACATCTGTACCAATATAAGCATTGTTTGATTTTATAGATCTAAGGCTAAATTAGTCTGTTGAGGCTATTATGCAACTGATCACATATAGCAGTGTATCTTTTATGTGGCTTTTAGGGTACCTGAATGCTAAAGAGAATACTGCCCCCCCCCCCCCCCAGATGAAGAAGCTAGAAAATACGGATTCGTAATTTGGCATTTTCAAATTACTAATGTGGAAAAGAAGTCCAACAATGGGAGGTAGAAAGATTAGTTCTTACTGTAATATCTGTCCTAACTGAAGCAAATAATTTATAACCTTCTCACCGTAAAAACAAAGAGCAACTTGATATTAAATGGAGAGAGTTAAAGACACTTACCAAATATCCAGTTGGTCACTACTATTGAGTCACTATACTTCGTAACAGTGACTCTAGGCGACATTAAAAAGAAATGTGTTAATGCAACTCGGTATTCACAATAGGTGAATAAATCGTAGTGAAGAGTGATACTTGAAACCCTAAAGAACCTTCTAGAAGGAAATACAATAGTGTGTGTTAAAAAATGTACTAGAAACAAAATAGTAATTCCTTAGTACTGATATAATTTTTTTAATCAATCCATCTCTTGTCCATCCATTTCGCCTTTTCTGTTTTTCACTCTCCCTAAATTAACGGGACATTTTTCATTTATTTGTTGAAGATGGCGCCACCAATTGAAGTAACAATCTTTAACTTATTTCGCAATTCTTTATCTCTAGACTCTGAATCGCATAAGCATAGGATTAGATTGAGTTTTTAGAACTCACTTATCGAAAAATGCATTTAACAACGTGATTTCGTATTTTAATTAATTACTGCCATAAAAACAGAATCCCACACTGAGAAGCATTAAAAACCATTTCTTCCTACGCCAATATTTACGCATCATCATTGCTATGAAACAGTTAGAAGTTGATATATTTAAATTTTAGAAACAGTTAGTATTTCCAGTTGCCCATTATCTATACTATCTACCAAGCCTTTTGTCAAATTATTCCTTATAAACCTATTTGGAGACAAGATATTGCACGGTTACACATATTCTCATGTAAATATAGTACTAAGATATGTATCATTTTGTACATTTCATTAATTCTAAGAGACTAGTACCTGGTTATTAGACGGAGTATTATGGACTTGTTAGGAAACACTTCAGAGTAAATTGGTACTTAATTAACTGCATGATGTATAAATATAGAGTGATACAAAGAATGTGAGAAAGCCATAATTCTCTTTGATTGACGGACAGAAAACATGAATTACATGATACCAAAATACAAGGCTTTTCTTTCGTAAAGACATGATTAACACATGTTGCGTGTTATTTTCTAGTGTTAGGAAGACATTTCTTCATGCGGAATGTCGATGTGAATATTTCAATTTTAGTAGGCAATGTATACTCGAATTATGTTGATGCAATGATTGTTTCAATTTATTAGATAAAGTACATATATGTATAAAATCATAAATATTACATATTTATTCACTTTTTGTGTTTAGTTTCTGTTGATTTTATTATGAAAATATACTTTTGATTAAATAATTAAAGTAGTAACATAAGGAGAAATGTTCCATATTTTATTTTAGAAGCCGATTATCGATAAAGTTGCTCGCAAGATAATATTACATGTGTCTACATTTAAGCCAAAATAAAGGGCTATGCTCTTGGTGGTTTCGTAAGTAAACGTATATAAAACACATTTTTAATTGATTTTTTTTTAATTTCTATTTCAATATAGCATATAATTACATATATTATATATACACATGTATTGCCATGTTGCTGTTGCAACTTACTTTAAATGTCATACACCTGATATTCAAGTATTGCTTGTTGATACTGTATAAAGAGTGCACTGGATCGAAAATATCCATACACGACTTCATATTTTGCTTAGCCGAGGATTTAGATGGAGAAAAAAATGATAGTATCCAAGTTTCTATAAAATTTTGCTTATAGTGCTGCGCTTGTTGTGTTGTTATTAAGTGTACCTGCATATGATACCCCACAAGTGTTAATACAATACACAAATATAGTATATACAGGGTGTCTTTGAAATAAAAGTAAAGTCTATGAAAAATGGAATGATATTTTATTAAACTTAAATCCAATATATTTTGCGCAAATTCCTTCCCAGACACGAAAAAAAAAAACGACAAGGATATTTATAAAATATTCGTCACGCCACTGTGTTTTAACAAATATATCTAGCGCAGAGCAGGTGTAGCGATAGGCTACATGGGTGCAACGCACAATCAGAGTCAGTCTGTTTCGAATGGTGAATTAATGTAGATGTTGCAGATATGGAATCAATAATTCTTTAATAAAAAGGAAAATACGACTACGATTACAAAAATTGCAACTAAGAAATTATCTTTATTTTGCAACAATAGTTTTACTTTTACTACAATTAAATGATTTTGAATCGTTGTTTAAAGTAATAGTCCATAGATTGGATACATTTAAAATAAACGCTTTTTTATTAATTAGTAGATAGTATTTTCATACGTAATCATGTTGATATTATTGAACTATTCATTCAAAGCGATTTAAAAAAATGACACATCAGCGTTATTTCGTAGTTTTTATAACATCGAAAGCTGTTTTTGCGATGTCTTGCGTTACTTCGATGGAGGTAAACATATTCTCGATTCATGGGCGGCGCATACAACAATACAATACAATTTATAAGGGAGATTTTAATTTTATCATTCGCATCGTAATTGAACCAAAATTTTTTGGATTTATATTCTACATAATTCCTTTCCATTCTTAATATTTTTTACTTTTATTTCACATACACCCTGTATATATAAATAGTCATTTACAGGTGACCATATCATTACTGCTTCGCATTCGGGTACCACAGTAAAGCATGCTTTTATCGAGCTTTATGGCAATTTGAGTCGCTTTTAAAACGTTTCAGTGTACATGTGATTACCACTGGTCAGATTTGGACGAAGAATATATATATAATGTAATTAAAAATAAACACTTGCTCCGTCAGAAGTTATTTCAAAATGAGTGTGTTAGCAAAATCAATTCCTTTAATATTTTAATTTCAAATTATCTCATCCCGAGATTTGCTGTTTTTGGTTTGTGGCTAAAATATGTACGATATTATGTGTAGCAGTTGCAGTGAAATGGCAGTTCTCGTAATCTAAAGCAGAAAATTCAATCAAAGTTGATCTAAGTATAAAGAATGGCAAAAAATCCAATTTTTGTACTAAGTTTTGGTAACTGTGTAACTGTGTAAACTATCAGATTTCTTTATTTTGAGTGTGTAAATTGAATTTTGTACTTTAAATTTAATGCGAAACACATGTATAGCAGGAGAGATCGTTCTTGGCAGTCGGTGCTTTTCGAAATATGCCACGAAGCGAACGCTAATTAAGAAATCCAATGGAGAAATATTTCATAGTTAACTTCCGCATATTCGGTTGTGCAGATATCGACCGGAAATGACGCCATCTCACGCCCTAAGCACTTCACTGCCCTGGAACAATGCGTCGCTAAATCATTGCGTTGTCAAATGCACATACATATATGTATATGCCCATACCTATAGTATGCTAACACGATCTACTGGTTACATACTTCTATATAGATTCATACCAGTTTGGCGATGTCATCTTGACCGATCATTTACCGAATGCATCCACTACATAGAAAGATATCTATTTGCTACCAATACGTTTACTAATGTTAAATGAGCGTAGATTTATTATTGTTTTAAAGTGCTTTATCAGGCTGACTGGGACATTCTTCATATGTTTACTAAGCGAAACACAGTTGACTTTTGAAAAGGAAAAAATGAGATCGCTGTTTTAGTTGTCCGCTCTGGTATTTTCTTATTAGATTATTTATGCCTTTACGGTGACTACGACCACATTGTTTTCTGCAAAACATAAATAAATGAATAGATCTATTTCATGCAGGTACTTCGACAGTATGGGAGCACGATTTATCTGACAATCCAAAAATGTAGTGATTTATACGTGAATTGTGGAAACAAGTTCTATTCACGTATTGTAAGTATATGCTGGGAAGAAGACGAATAAAGAAAATATACATACATACACTTAAAATTCTTGTATTCCTCAATTATTATTGTAGCAAGCAAGATCTGCTTACGTTTGTGTCATACTAAAAATAAATATAAAATTAAATTAAATCTAATTATTTTTTTACTTTTTCGTTGTTGTACTGTTTTATTCAACATACAGAAATCCAAATAAAATTAGTATGACTCCACTAATGCATTTTCTACTGTTTGCGGATTCTCAAATAAAAAATGTAGAATCTACGGTGTCCTTAAAATAATTGATTTGTGTCAAGGTGTCAAAAGTAAGCCAGATTGAGATTGGGCTAGATGGTGTTGCCTTTAATTATTATTCTAGTGCTTTCTCTGATGCCATAGCATATGTCAGTGTTGGCCCTTTTAGGATTGTATGGTGCTTTCTATTTACTCAAGTAGCAATTGACAAGTGGGGTGAGCGAGTGAATGAGGTTAACTTCTTGATTAAGGTACTGAAGGACTAGGAGCGTATCCGTTTTGGTTTGATGTGGAACAAATATTCTTCAAAGTAGCTTGTTATAAATCTAGTTACATCTTTTGCATTAAAACGTCGTGTCAAGCTCTGCCGAGCGGCTTTATTAGTAGCCAGAATGGTGTCTTCAGAGAGCTGCTTTTTGTTAAATATCTTCCTCACTTGTCTCATTGAGAAGAATATGGAAATAAGCTTATTTTGGATTAACTACGTGTTTCAGTATTGTTAGTTTTAGAACTGAAATACTATGGTTTAGGTTTGATAAACTGGGGAATAAACCATGACTATTCTTGCATCGGCTAACGGTGAATTTATTAACTAATTATGTAAATTTCGTCATTGAATCGTGAACGCTCTTTCAACTATTTTCCTTCCTTTAGCCTACGTATTCGCCATGTAATGAGTCTTCTTCTACTCTTAGCATACAGAGCAACATTAACGTATATAATTACTGTCCGCATCTTAACTACGCTGTACGATTACAAACTGGGCACGTGATGACAGACCAAGTTGCATCTAATTTTACGATTAGTGGGTGATATATTGTTATACGCAGTAGTCGAGCCAAAGTTTATCTACGCAAACTATCACCTAATGGGTTCAGATCTGTTTTGCGGTCAGGAGTAATTACTATTTATACTTTAGTTCTCATTGGTGCCATCTCGATTAAGCAGCGACAGTAGCCATACAATGCAAAGCGATAGAAAAGGAATCAGTGACGTCACAGGTCGTAGAGTTCGCCAATTGTTTTTGTGCAAGAGGCACCCAACGTCGTCTGCAACAAATTGGTTGGTATGATTAACATTGTAGCTGTTAAAGATTGACGGCCCTTCTTGTACATATCTGGAGTTCTATATAATTTCAAAGGCAATGCGTAAGTGCCGTTCATTGCTACCATACGAGAAAATAGACCGTTTTAAGCAAACTACTACCCTATCAATCCCAATTGGTAACCGCGGTTTAAAGCTGTCTCGATAACATCATCAAACCAGAGTTATAAAAAATTCCGGGACTGTACCTAGATATCACTTAGATAACTTACTTATTGATTTTAGCCGATTTTCCAAAAGTAGATTGAAGTCAATAAAATTCCATTTGGTGCAGCAGACTACCAAGTGATTGGTACATGTTATATCCCTTCAAAGCATCAGAATGGAGCCCGGTAGGGTTGTTGCTCTAAGCCAAACTTTTCCATTGAAATTTGCTAAGAACGTTTCTAGCTTTTTTTCCGAAGGTCTTTATTTCATCAGAATTGTATCTTTCTCAGGCGAATCGCGTTCTTGATACAACTGGTGAAGAAATACTAAAGATGGTTATGAGATTTTAAGCAGTCGTTGAATATAGAGATATTTTAAATTGATTCTATCAATATAACTAAGAAAAGAAAAGGATAATTTTATTTAATTAGCATCGGTAATGTATCACTTTATAAAATGGTATTAAATCTGAAGTTATTGAACGGAGATGCTCTGTCCATTGCAGAAAAAATATGTATAAAGAGTTACAGTTTCTAAACCAACGCAATTACAACGAAATTATTTCCTTATTCTAAAAGATACTTACATTCTTTAAATTTACATATCACTGTACTTCAAATAAAACAAAGGCAGATCCGTTACATTTGTTTAAACATTCGTTTTTTAATCAACGGTATTGACAGTGTAGAATCTCGCCAACTAATGAAGTAGACAATAAAATCTGTGTACATGTTGGTATTGAAATTTTCCATTCATATGATACTACAATAGCCAAATAGATGTTCAGGGCGTTAAAAACAATTTGAAAGCGTTTTCTATATTCGAATCAATGATCATTGTTGCAATGCAATGAATTATATGTTTAGAGTTACCAATAGCGAAAGGAGGCTTCACAGGTAGGAACCAAAGGATATTACAAAATAGAATAATCAAGCATTGTTATTGAATTGCATTCAAGAACTGTAGCTTCGCTGTAATAGTTCTGTGTACTCTACTAATTTGAGAAAAATACGTACAGTTAATGAGAGGATATACGTGTGTCTAAGCAAACGAATTCGTGGAATATCATATAATTGATTTTATTTTGTACGAGGTTCATTCACGTTGACGGCGCCAGTGGCAGTACAATGGATATTGATGTTTTTGCATAAATATTGATCCGTAATTGTTGAATATATGTGTATTCTCCATGAGATACGACTAGCAATTAATAAAATACTTCCTCAATTTACGAATGTTCAGTGTTCTAGGGTAGAGAAGGAACTTTTCGAAATTGTAACCTTGCAGGGTGACAGAGCTTGCAAGGCGAGTGATATTTGTATGTTCAAAATTACTTAAATTTGCCTGAAAATTTTTTAGAAGTAAGAGTATGGCCCAAGGGGAAGCAGAGCAAGCAATAGGGCGTGTTGCGTGTACAAAGCTGATTCAAAGTGCATACAAAGATAGTATCAGAAGGCAGGCAGATCATACCAACATCCCGTAATGGCGGAGTGATAGTTGTCGATGAAAAAAGGAAACCAGAATCGGCAGTGCACAGAGAATAGACGTACACAGACTTGAGGAGGCAAGGGAAAGATACAAATCAGCCAAAAGAGAGCTGGCCAAAACAATTAGCGAGGCAAAAAAGCAATGTTGGAAAGACCTGTGTGACGAGTTGGAGAATAATATATGGGGTGAGGCATACAAAATTATTGCTAAAACATTTAATAGACTGGCACCGTATAACCTTAATCAAGACAGAAGAATCCAGATATCGGGAGATCTTTTCCCATCTACACCACATACTTCGGGCATCGGCACTGCTGAGAAGAATATTACACCTTTCACGTTGGAGGAATTGGAATGCGCTGTCAGAACTATGAAAACCGGCGAAGCTCCTGGCCTCGACAAAGTAGTCCCAGCGGCAGTTAAAGAGGTTGTCTGTGCACCTGAACTTCTCCTGCAAACAATGAATGGGCTGTTGAACAAACAAGAATTCCCTGATATCTGAAAACTAACACTATGGAACATCTTGTATGATGATATATTATCGTTGGATCAGCAGCTGGCATGAAAGATGGAACAAGGAGGACGATACTGCGCACTGGACTAAAAGGTTAATAGTGGATATTAGGTCATAGATAAACTGCAGACATAGGCACCTGGACTACTACTTAACACAGGCATTAACGAGGCACGGTGTGTACAGATCCTATGCCAAAAGCTTTAGAAAGGACAACACCGATTGTTGTATTTATTGCGGGATGGTAGATAAGGTAGAGCACACCATCTTTTTCTGTATGAAGTGGGATCAGGTGAGAACAGTTACCTATGCAAAGGTGGGAGATACATTGACTCCGGAGAGCCTGATAGCGACGATGATAGCGGCGCCAGGTAATTGGAAATCTATCCATCAAATGATCTCTGTAATCATGAAACAAAAGGAAACGGATGAGAGAATGAGGCAAGAAAGAGCTAGGCCAGATGTACAGAGATAGCCCGCCGGTCGCACCTAATGCAATGTCTATGACGGTTCTGGGTGTGTTCTGAGCTTTTGAAATGCAGGAGGTTTTAATGTGTAAACATTACATTGCACAGTACTGGAGTCCCATATACCGTCCATAAAGGATTTCCTCCTGGGTAAAAAACAAACTTGCTCTTAATAGTCTTCAAGACATTTTATAAAAAACGTGTTTCGGTGTTTCAATTTCAAAATGTTATCCTAATATTTCCAAAAATAAAAACTAGTATACATGCCGTGATTCTCCTGGTAATGAAAACATGCAATACTCCCTACGCAGAAAGATATATATATTGTCGGTTGGTGTAATCAAAAATATGTTTGGTTGAATTTAGCAAAATATTAACAATCATTATTATAGGCCATTATATTTCTCATAAATTATCAAAAGAATGAGAATTAGAGGAAAAAATTTGTAGTTACAAAAAGGTATTAGATATTGTATGTAAATATACTCATACACAATTACAAAACTTGCATCTGGAACTGATACTCAAGCTTCCTTCGTATTATATTTTAAAATAAAATAGAATACAAATGAAGAATACTTCAATTTGGCGGAACCACTGTTCATTTTCGTATTTATTCTAATTGGTGTCACTATTCCAATAAGCGCCGTATTCTAATAAACGCTGCAAGGAAATAATTCCGAATGAAATAAACGCCACACTCTAGGCATCTTTGTTCAAAGTGCACACAGTCAACGATAGATCTAGAAATCTTTGTGTGATACCAGAATTGTGTAGTGTTGTTTTGTAGTTTAACAGATTCCGTTGTAATAGTTTTGGTATGGAGAGTAAAAGAAAACACAAAAGCTAAAATTTCGAATTTAAGTTGAATATGGCAAAACAAGTTGGCAATCGTGCTGCAGCGAGAAAATATGGCGTGGATAAAAAGAGGGTGCGTGAGTGGATAAAGCAAGAAGCGACTTTTGGTTTATCCTTGTTCATTTCTCTACACCAAGTTAATCTCTATAAAGGTATTATAATTATTTTTTAGTTGACTGTACAACAGAAGCAAGATAGAAAGGCAAAGGCGTATCTCCAATATTTTAGACAGAGCACTTTTTCATTGGATTTTGGATCAAAGAGAAAAATTATTCAGAGTATCACGACGCAGTATTCAAGAAAGAGAATTGTTTGCAATGCTAGAAAATAATTCGCATGCTAATTTTAGGGCCA
>ML218567.1:16412-27706 GCA_004785975.1 Popillia japonica
TATATACTAATTTTCGATCAAAACATTTGAAACCTGTATGTTTGATCTGTATAAACTTATAACACAATACAAGTACGCTAATGTAACGCATGTTTTTTTATGTCTATTACTAACATTACCACCTGCTGCGCTTATTAGCGTTATGTCAACCTGAGCTGAAGATTATGTGAACGTATTACTCTCCCTCTACAACTATACAATTGGATTTGCGACGAATATTATTTTACTGTTCTTGTTGTGACTACAATTGTTGTTGGTTTTGTTCTGAGGGTTTATAATTATGTATATCAATAACGACTACCTACTTACCTTAGGAATTACATACTAACAGCGATAAACGATCATAAAAATCCTTGTTTGTTTACTGCTTTAGCTTTTGTTTCAAGTGATCGGCAATATTCCTGCAGATAGTAATGTCTCGTTCTTGTGTTGTGTTTATTTTAGATATTAGTGTAATATCTCTTAAATGGTCTATTGTTCTGCGTATGGGTAATTTTAATGCTGTGGGTGAATGAGACGAAGATAATACGAAACGAAGGTACTGTGAGTACAGCTGCTGTGTTTACAGTGTATCTAGAACCAGAGATTAATATCAAGTTATTACGTACTGTTCTGTGCAATACGAGTACATATACTCGTATGTGCTGTTTAAAGATGTACAGATATATATAATTGACAATTAAGTAATGTCTACGTACAGACAATATTTTATCGATGCAATGAAATAAAATTTGCCCGTATTGTTTAGTTATATCGATGAATAATTATGCACACTAAAACAAAAGGATCTTAATAACATTGAGAGTAAAAGAAGGTATAAAACAAGTCGTACAGTTACATATGAAGTACATATGTATATCAAAATGAAACGAAATTAAGCGCAATAGAATATTTGTTTAATAGAATTCTGTCTGTGCATTAGAGCTGTCATACGTACAATCGATATTGTTGGTTTCTATGGCAACTGATAGTTAATGCCTGTTATATTCAGAATTATGTAGTGTCCATAAAACGAAATACAATGAGAGGCAAAAATACCGATTGAGTTGGCAACTCTGCTGCAGGTCATTTTAACTTTTGTAATTGGTAATATTTAATTCGGAACTATCAGCTAATGTCAATTGTATTCAATTCGAATAATTTAGTAGCGGAGCGTGTTGATAGCGTCATTGTATGTAGATATTTTTTTCATGCGATTATTTGTTTATTTTACTGTCTTTCAAAAAGAAGTGTTTATCAACACTAAAGTAACGATGTTTACTATCGAGGAAGACACTTTCATCGTGGTTGCTTACTTTCGAAGTGGAAACTTTGATGAATAGGGTGGATGGAATTATTCATGAGAGGCATGTTACAATGAATTTGTGGCCACTTATCCTGAGCATGAAATTGCGTACTCCGTTTTCATTCAACATGAACAACGAGTTATTGAACGTTTCCTGGAGACTGGCAGTGTATGTAAACGTAAACCTCCTGGAAGGCCTACAGTCACAACACCCGAAGTTGTTGCCAATGTGCAAGAACATATTGTTCGAAGTCCCATAAAATCAATTCGTCAGTTATCTCAACAAGTTGGTAAGCATATTTTCTCTTTTAGAATTAATTTACACCAAAATTATTCAAATTGTTTTTGACAGGTGTCTCTTATAGTACTTGCCGCAGAGTTTTATAAAAGGAACGACATATGAAGCCGTACAAGATATCTCTCGTGCATGAACTAGGTCCTCAAGATTTTAATGCAAGACTACGTTACTGTCAGTATTTTCTAGAACACCTAAATGACAATGCTATTTTGAATAAAACATTTTTTACCGATGAAGGTTGGTTCCATCTTAATGGTTATATCAACAGCCAAAACTATCGAACGTGGGCTGCGGAAAATCCTCATGTAATTAGAGAAAAGGATATGCACCCTTTAAGAACAGGTGTTTGGGTTGCGATTTCAACAGCACGTATTATTGGTCCAATATTTTTTAATACAACAATAAACGCTCAACGCTATAGGACGCAAATTTTAGATGTATTTCTAAATGAATTGGATGACATAGAATTGACTACAGGTTTCTTTCAACAAGATGGGGCAACTGCTCATACGGCTAGAGAAACAATAGCATATTTGGAGCAATTCTTTCCAGGAAGGATTATTAGTCGGGAATTATGGCCACCCAGATCCCCTGATCTAACAAGCTGCGATTCATTTTTGTTTGCCCATTTGAAAAATAGAGTGTATCGAAATCGCCTCCATACACTTGAAGAATTACAAGATGCTATTCGCAATGAAATCATTTATCTAAATAACAACGCCCAGATATTGATCAATGTTAGTGAAATTATGAAGCGACGAGTACAACTATGTCTTGAAAGTAATGGTCCTCATTTTGAACAGTTTATGTAAATTGTTCAAGAATTCTTGAGTATTATCACTGATTTAGTTGCATAATACAAACTCGTGTTTTAGTTTGTATTTATTTAATCTGTTTTTATTATTTATAATGTGTTGTATTCTTCTGCGGGCTTCGAGCTGGCCACTCTAAAAAACGTACTACAACTTCATTTAAGTAATTTTGTACAATGTTGGCAATGTGGCTCTAAGATAAGCCTAATGTAGCTGTCATTACGAACAACCACCAATTCCGCCTTAGTCTCGAAAGATACGCCTCCCCATATCATAATAGAACTACCTCTGATATTTGAATTTTTTCCTAAAGTTGCACTGACTGAAGCGCTTCCCATCATGTTCCATACTTTATTAAGTAGCACTTTTCGGAGGAATAAATTTTAATATAAAATAATGGCGTAGGTAGCAGGAATTAACTTGTTTACAAGTTGTGGAATGCATCCATAGATATGGATCTATAAGGGTGAACCCGTATGTAGACTCTGTAGTGAGGAGAAAGGAATAGCCTCTGAAGGTAACTAACCTACTTGAGTAAAGCGAAATAAAGGTAGGAATAATCCAATGGACTCAGCGGGCCAGTAGTGTTAGGGATGATAAATGACTGTTCTACTTTGATAGTAATCATTCAATCAGTAGAACGAGATTCTCTACAAACTATTACTCAAGAAAAATTTATGAGAATAAGGCCATTATCGGAAAGATGGAAGCTCTAAAGCATGGTAGCTTAGATATTCGAACACGACATTTACACGACAACTAGAACATTAATTGTTACGTCATGATACATTTAAATTCCAAAGATATAACGTTCAACAACACCAGCGATGAAAAGCTACAAGTTTAGAGAATTGATCTAATGTTACGTAATGATAACACTTGTTGTTTCAATATAATTTTGGTGTTAATGAAATTAAACTGAAAAATGAAAAAGCCACAGAATAGCGTACATTTATAATAGTCTAGATTTTGTCTTGGAAAGAAACAGTTATAACTTGAGTTATTGCTTATCCGGTTTAGCTGTATATTTCTTGCACTTGTTTTCCTAAAAATTGAGGTAACAATGTATCTTTTTATCAAATATACTTTGAGAAAGCTTTGGTTTCCATGGCAATTTCTAGAACTAACGATTAACCCTTTTTGTGTAAGTATAAAACAAAATTCAATATAGAACCTGAAAGAATTTTAAATAACATAATTTCTAATGTCTAGAATATATTATAGATAGAATATTGCACAGTAAATATTCTCTGAACAGTCGTATTTATTACTTTTTTCCATTTTTCACTTTACCGCAGCATATTATATTTTGTGATATCAATGTAGTACTGTATGACCAATTATATAATATGCGACACATTAGAAACGAAGGTAGAATAGTAGCCATATCCTCATTGCTCGCCTTCTTTGATGTAGACGGTTTCCCAACATATGTAACTGTCATCGAGTTTATCATCGCAACGTCAGGAATTTTAACTATGATTACAAAATTATCCACACCAATTCGCCTAATGAGCGTGAATTTTAGAAAAAAAGGCAGCAGATACATTAATTCAGCGATTTTTTACGCGTATTACCCTCATCACGCTTAGAGAGCGATCTTTGTGAGATCTTTTATTCGCATCATTTGTTATTGTCAAAACATATACTGAAGATCGCTATGTAATTACCGTAAGTGATTGTCAAAAATAAAAGGGAATCACGCTGACGAGTACAATTTTCTTGATTACCTTAAATAATTTATTTTATCCTATAATAGCGAACGGTGCATATTTCACAAACTAAATAATAATATTTCCTCCTGATGTCCCTCTTGTTCATAGATCGATTAATAGCATAAAGAAATGAGTTACGTGAAGTGATGAGCATCGTATTCTAAAATTATTATAAACACATTTCATTCTAAAAAGTGAGTAATACCTATATACGCTGTGTGTGGCTCATAAAATATAAATATTATAATAGTGCCGGCAAAATAAACAGTATAAAACTAATATCCAAAAAAATTACGATCATATATTACAATAATTTTTCCTTTAATAATTACCAAATTTTATTAAATAAATTTTGTTGAATACGGGCCTGTCATGCGTGTACAAGAAAAAAAGGGACGCTGCAAAAATTTCTAATAGACATAAACAGATATTTTTTGTCATGTTGAATGATATATGAATAAATGTTTATTGTACTCTATGAATGCATTTGTTTACGAAGCAGCTTTGCTGCTCTACGAATTGCACCTGTGGTCTTTTCACAAATATTATATTTATAACAACAGTATTCATCGGTAAACAGGATCGCGGATCGAAGATTTGGAAGACGAGCTTCTGTTGATAGACGTTGGATTTTCTGTACGTAATACGGGTGCAGCAACAGATTTTATCCTGTTTCTTCGTAGATTAAAATTATGTTCATCTACTTAGTATTTGTATAACTTGCCATAATGTACACATAAGACAACGAATGCCTATGAATGATTCAACGTTCTGCCTAGGATGCCCATCCATTTATGCGTTGTGCTCGAACAACAGGGGCGGACTGAGATTGAAAAATATTATTTTCTCGTTACTGCGTGGACATAAAGTATTCATTTTTTGGAATTCAGGTTTCCATGCTACTAGCTTTAATCTCTCGTATTTTCATAGACTATTAAATAGACACCCTGTGTATTGAAATGTTTATGGAAGCTTACCTTAATCCAATATATCAAAATTAAACACATCTGCTTTACTACAGAAATGTAGGGATTACATTGCTGACTAATATTTAAATTTAAGTTGTATTTTTGTTATATTATAAAATTAAATTTTAGTTTATACTAAAGGTTCATGTTTGAATATTATTTAAAAATTTTCTTTCAATTTATGCGACATTACTAACATACTAGTTCTTTGAAAACCATAAGTAAAATTATATAATAAAATAAATATAATTTAATATAATTATATCGTAATTATCTATGCCATATGGGGGCAAAAATAAATCATTTTACTCAATTGCATGAAAATAGTACACACTAAAATCGTTCAATTTTAAAGATTGGGTTGTAAATGTATTTCACGTGTTTCTTTATCCTGATATGGGAGAGCATGCGCAAGTACATACATACGAGCCCGGTCGCAGATGAATTGGACCACAACGATAAAGCGAACGTTTCCAACAATGAACATGTTAATAAAATAGCTAACCTAAGCAAAACAATGCTTTGTGTAAGTTGAGTGTTTTGCTATTGATGGTAAAGCTTCTTTGTCGAAAATTATGTTGTGTATCAGCTTTGTGTGGGAGACAGTCGCAGTAGAGTTATTAGAAGGAAAGGAGAAAAATATCATAAAGACTGTTTAAAACGCAAAGTTAAATTTCCTGCCTCCGTGATGGTGTGGGGATGTATGTCTTCTCAAGGAGTAGGACAGCTATGCATAGTAGAACGCACTGTGAATGCCAATAAATACAGAGACATCCTAGAATTTGAACTTTTGCCATCGATTCCTAATTTGAAGAACATGCACGAAGATTACATTTTCCAGCAAGATGGTGCTGCCTGCCATACGGCAAAACTTGTGACGCAGTTGGAAATAAATAATATAGCTACATTACCATGGCCCTCTAGCAGCCCGGATTTGTCTCCCATCGAGACGCTATGGCACGAGATGAAAAAGAAGTTGAGAACGTCTCCTGTTCATACGAAAGTGGAATTAAAAGAAACGCTTATAAAAATATGGCAAAATTTCACACCGGAGTTTTGTAGAGGGCTAGTGGAAACAATGTCTAACCGAATTGATGCAGTTTTGAAGCAGAAAGGAGATTCCACGCAATGATGAAGTACCTAATACTAGACGTGGTCCATCTAATATGCGACACCAAATTTATTGTATTTTTTATTTTGTGTCGCTTAATAAATAAATAATTGTTCAGTTCGTATAACTTTGTTGTAAATTTGTAGATTACGTTCACAGTTATTTATTTTTCATTTACTGTAATCATTTTACCAGATATTTAAAACACAATACCATTTAAGTAACGAATTCCGCTGTGGTCTAATTCATCTGCGACTGGGCTCGTAGTTGCATCATCTGCAGAAACAAAACTTATAGTGTTTCGGAATCGTTACGGCATGACGGGTCTGCATAGTTAAAAATGAGGTGATATTTACCACTTTGTAGTTATTTTTTAATTAGTACAGACGCTAACGTATTAATTGTATATATTGTTGTAAGTTTAACAGTTTGTGGTTTTAAATTTATCTTAGGGTCCATTTCAGGGAGATTCTATCTCATTTTTCGCGAACACTTACGGTAGAGCTAATTGGAACCTCTGCCTTCCATATGAACCGGAATTATTGTGCAAATAACATAAATATCTTCTTTAACAAGGTCTTGATTCTTCTTGAATATTTGACCACTATAACTTTTCTGATATGTACCAGCATTTGTAAATTACGCAGGATGCTTCACGTGTTTATTGGGACACATGTTGATAAGAGAGACATGAAACGTAGACGTTGTCGTATATAAAATTGTATTATTAAACCCCACTTATACCTCTCCCACTGTACCTTTCAAATAGAACCACTATTTCTTTATATATGGATTATTTATTACTATTAAGTAATAGATCTATTCTAAACGTGGTATTAGGAAAAGTGGAAAGCTTTGTATTTGGTTTTACATAAAGTTGCAAGAAAAGATAAGAAACTTACTCCTTTTAGCAATATGAAACTTGTATCCTAAATCTGTTAAAATGCTTCCTAACGATGTGTTTGATTTTTTCCATTCAAATTCATAGTGCAGGTTTTGGAATAGAGCTGAAAACATTTCTGTTGTTCTTTGTCTCTTCTCTCTACAATTAATTTTTTATCATCATTATTTGATGCTACATTTTCCTCCTGAATATTCATTGTTGTTCGAAGCAATACACCATTTACTTCATGAGCGTCTCCTTTCATATCGCTTAATGGCAGTGGCTTCTAAGAAACCTTAAAATTAATCTACGATCTTCATCCTGCATTTCAGCAGTCCTTAGAAACGGCCTACTGAAGTGTTATTGTCGAGTACTACCGACAGTAAAATATTCACACAAAATGTGTTCTGCCCTCTCTGGATCTTGGCATAGACGACAGGTTTGGTCCTCAGCTTTGCCTAGCTTGTATAGATAGTATTTTAGAGCTACATGACCTGTCAAAAATCTCGCCAGCACTATCTTTGTTCACTTAGGCGATCTTGATAAAAGTGTTTTCGTCCGTTTGTGCCCTGGCGTGTTGCGCCAATGAGAGACCTTCTTGCTGTCCTCCCATTTATTGCTTGCTTCAGGTGGCTCTTTGTAGACCACAAGAGGGATTAAGTCCAATAAAAGGAATTTTTGCTTCTTCTTTGACAAGCCTATCGGCCTTTTCGTTCCCTCTAAACCCTTGGTGGCTTAGGATTCACTGAAGAGTAACGTGGTTCTTGCGCCTCAGTTGCCTTAAATCGAATACACAATCTGTAAATATCTCTCTAAATATACTTATCATAGGCGTATACGTTTCTTTTTATCTCTTACTAAAGATACGATCGGCCACTGACGCTATGCTCGTCATCTAATTTGGCGTTTACAGTAATTATTTTGATTTTGGGGAATGTTTCTGAGTAAATCCATGAGAAATGTGGGACACAAATGTGTGTCGATATTATGATGCTCCTCCACTACATGCACAATGTCTGTTAAATGATAAATTGAACTGTCGGCATCGATCCATGCCATTTATAGCTATTAGGTATAGTACATAACAGTCTTCTAGAACATAGCAAATAGACACTTATAGCATGATATTAGTATTAACCACGACCATTATTTTCATTTTATTGAATAACTTGACAGGATTTCTGCACAGACTCGGTTTGTTAGGTATAACCGTTATTTATACACACTATTTTTGGTTTTATTATTTGGCTATATGTTAAGCAATAAATTTACACTTCCCAGTTTGTAATTATTGGAAAATATTTACACATCTTATTAAGTCAACTTAAACACACCCTTTTATTATTTTCTTTTGTAGATTTAAACGATTGAATACGATTATAAGTGCTACGTGCATATTTATTGGATAAAAAGAAAGTTATATTTCTTTGTTGGGATGTAAACAAGATTTTGTTAACAATAATCTCCTAAATAGCGTAGAATAAGCAAATGACGGTACATGTATAAATCTACAAGTAACAATGTAACAAGACACGGCGTGTGTACATAATTGTCACTGTTAAGCTGTTTACACAATACTAATTTCACAGGTCATTAGAAGCACGCAATGGCGTTTGTTAGTTCGTCGGATTCCTAAAGCAACGTTAAATGATGTCTTACTTACAGGCACGGAATCTTAGTATGTATATGATGCTTTAGCAACCGGTTAAGCTTGTTGGGTAATAGAATCGGCAATTCATCTTATTTGGTTTGTTATTACGCTAAGTTTACAAGTTATTACCTCTTAATGCGTGCAGTATTTGACGTTTATATTAGGCAATCGTATATTAACTCTATTTTGAAATGTATTAACAATTCAATATTGTTATTTAACTAAGGACGTACCTACTCTATATGTTTATTTGAATAAAGGATTATAAAACTTAACCGATTTAAAAGTTTATAGATTTTTTTTTCTGTGACGAGTGCAACTGCAGCGGCTTCGAAGCTGTATTACTAGTTCGACTACCACTGTAGTTCTTGCTGTCTATATACATAGTATGTGTAAACGTGTATTTCGGCAGCGCACTAAAGAAGGTGTTCTATGTCCCGAAGGGCAGTCGCATTTGTTGCCATTTCTCTCCAGGAGACCGCATTGGATTAGGTTGGATTTTACTGTAGCGATTCCAGTTCGTTTGCTTGGTCTTCGCTTAGTGCGAGAGGGCTTTATCTAGATCGTGGCTTAGGAATCGGCATCTTGATTTGATTCTGCTTGAGCCGTAGTCTTCGCCAAATATTGAGTGGCCAACATGTAAGGTTTGTTTCAGAATTTCACGCATATTCGGGAGTTAAGAAACACAGCGGGAGCAGAGGTTCCTACCACGATAAGTTTGGCACCCCACTTGCTATTGGGCAGGGTCGTGATTTGGGAATTTCGTAGTTATACTTTCTTGGGTGTTTTTTCACTATGACATTTGTGGGTCAATGTTCTCTCCATCACGATGCCAAGATAGATAGACATTTCCGTGTGTTCTAATGGTATCCCGTCTCAGCTGAGATTAAACCTGCGGTTTGACTGTTTAGACTTCAGGTAGAATGCACAGTTTTGGTAGGGTTGGGTTTTAGAGAATTGTTTTTGTAATAAGTTGACGTTATATTTAGGGAGGTTTCTAGTTTGTACTCGGTGCCTTCAAACCTTCAGCCTTTAACTACTATTGCCAGGTTGTCTGCATATGTTTTAGTATTATCTGAAGGTGGTTGATCTTTTGTGTATATGCTAAGAGAATTGGCCCAAGTAGGCTTCTTTGCGCCAGCCCATTCGTCTAGTTCCGCCATCGGTTCTTTTTGTCCTTGAGTGTTACGAAACCTGTCCGCAGTTTGTTTCGAACTAGGTCTGACATACATACATAAACATTGTAGAAGAGGTTACAGAAATTGGAAAGTACTTTCTCGCCACTACAAATAATTGGAGATACGTAAACCATCGTCAAGCAATACATCAGCACAAGCACCATCAGCACATCGACAATAAAACTAGAGGATGAGATACGTCATAAATCCTCATTGAAAATAAAAACTGCCACAA
Source organism: Popillia japonica (assembly GCA_004785975.1). Lineage (NCBI taxonomy): Eukaryota > Metazoa > Arthropoda > Insecta > Coleoptera > Scarabaeidae > Popillia > Popillia japonica. The sequence goes on from ML218567.1 coordinate 26,549, forward strand.
TATCCATTTTATTTTGATGTGTGTAACATTTCCACCGTACGGAAAAACACAAACTGTATTCACATACATATTTACTATATTTGTATTATTTCTTTTAGAATAAATATTTAATTGCGCGGTTACCAACTCCCAAAACCATCACAACAATTTTTAGAATTTGACTAGGCTTACTGAAAAGAAAAAAAGAATAGAATAATAAATCAACTTCTTTCAAATAATACAAAAAATTGTGTATAACCCGCAATAAAAGGCTGCTTTAATTTACAGGTACGCCCATAAACATCGTCGGAGACGGCAGGACAAAAAGCTAACGAATCACTGTGTGGGCCTTTACAAAAGAATGCACCTCTGTAACACACAGGTCTGTATGTTATTCTACAGATAAATTGAATTATCAGTCTTTATTATTACTCTATACACACAGTCTTGTATGTATCTTGTACACACAAAAGGATAAATAAGTATTATCCTTGTACTTCTGCTTAATAAAAACATCGCTAACGAAGACAGTGTAGATGAATAGGTAATCACCTTTTTATTGTTTTTGCAGTTTGAAAAGACAATATGTCAGTATCTCTTGTCGACTAGAATTATATGTATACGCTATAGAACATTGGTAAATGATTTTGCAGTCCCTTTCCTCTGTGAAACCTGATCTTTTTATGTTCAGCCTGCGTTATATCTGTACCATGTGTAATCTTTGGTGCGTTTTTTTCGCAATACTAGTTGCTGAACATGTTCCTAATAAACATTCAATCATGATTTGAAAATCATGCTTCAGAAATTTACAAATAGAAAGTAGCTTATGAGTCGGACCACATCAGTATAGAAACAGTAATTATGAACGTAATCTTTAATATGGGTAGTGATACAACAACCACCAGGATCTCCTATTGACAAACCCTACAAAGTTTTCTCGAATTGGGATGAGCGAAGAAATGGGGATGTGTGAAGAAATGGTGAAGGGACAAAATCGAGAAACCAAAACTGGTGACAGATGAGTCAAAATCAGGTATTAATTCTGGCGTTGGTGTGTATGAGGAAACCCCGTGTTAGAAAGTATGTGAACCACTTGGGAGATACCACGGTACTTCAGATAGAAGTATCTGCGTCGCTATCTGCGAGGGAAAAGATTTGCAGCCACACAGCCACACAGCC
>SMLS01067858.1:0-74386 GCA_004785975.1 Popillia japonica
TTTTGAGAATTAAATGGTAGGAAATTAATGTTTAGAATCAAAAACTGTAAATTACTAAAAAACTAGAAGAGATGGGTATAGGGAACCCTAGTACAGTTTTAAAAACAATTGAAATTAGAATCTAAATGTGGTCATAAATACAGGGTGTTCCATTTAACATAAGACAATTACTTGTCTATAACACTCAACCAAAAAGAAATCTTGTTTTTAGACACCGTACATAATTTCTAGATATCAACTTTAATTAGTTATAAAGTTTAATCCTTTGAATAAACAATAAACACAAGTTAAAATATTTAGCTCAATCATGTAAAACAGAAATGCCTCTTAAATTTTTATCTACATTTTCAAAAATATTAAAATATCTCGAAAACCGGTTGAGTTAAGTATAGGGAATATAACAGTAAGTAGCCTTTATTTACCCTACAGTATCAAAATATGCACGAATATACAGGGTGTTCCATTTAAATTTTCATAACTTTGGTACGCAACTTTTTTTTGGATCACCCTGTATATTTCCAAATAATTTTAAAATGTGCTCCTAATGAACCTACACAACCTTTAGTAAAAAGATTTTTAAAATACTTTACCATTTCTCGTATATAAACCGACGGGAATGTGGTGCCCCACCCTGTATACTATACCTTGGGTCTATCTGTAAGCGTAAACGAGAAAAAAAATTATTTCTCATGTCACAAACTTCGACGCATACTGTACAGCAGCAGCCGATCAGTGCAGGATTTACCCGACGATTACAGGCGTGTGTTCTTGCAAATGGGCAACACATAAAGCCTTTCCTGTAATACATTTTCTCCTGTCTCTCAAAAAGGTCCTTTTTAGTACCACCAATTTATCACAAATAAAAGGAAAGAACTAAATTTTGTAGTAGCCTTTACGAAAGAGCATAAAGCGCCCTAGCATAATTGCACTATTATTACATTGATTTCATTTAATGCGACTTTCCCTCAGCTTAAATTTTCATTTACCGATCGAAAGCTGCTATTAAACACGCCCTTTTCACTCTAACTTCAACATAACATCGATTTTATTGTCATAACATTAGTAAATTTTTCTAGCGAAAGTTCTTGAAGTACTTGACCCTCCAAGGAAGTCCGGGTAATTTTTGAAATGGCAAAATCTATGATTGGCTTCTGATCGCTGAGGCCGAAGTCAAGCAGACCACAGCTATTTAAAATTTGCTTTTTTGGTGTTATGGGCAATTATTGGTGAATTATCTTTGTGAAATGCTTATAAAGTAATTATTGTAAACAGATTTTGGTAATAACCTGTCAGTTTGCTGATTTTTGCAACAATTTTCTCAAACTAAACCCAGGTTTCAGTTGTATCTTTTGGATCAATAGGAGGATTGTGAACAAATTGGAAGTAATCAGCAGGAATCTTCACATTAGTGCCAATGTGGTATGCTAAACCTGACTCTGAAGGAGAGCAGCACATTGTGGATACTAGCTTGTCCTTCTAAGAGTTTTGAAGGTCTGTCCAACTGCTCCAATCACTGCTACTAAAGTCGAGAAATTATGAACTGGATAAGAACATTTTAGAACCAAGTCCGTCAGACAGGTTTAGTCATAAGAATTTTCCACGAAGAGTATCCATAACATTGTTCCTTTTTTAGATAAACTAAACGGGGGGGGAGAAGTTTTTGACATTTGTTAAGGTGTTCAGAGAAATCTACTACAAGGAAACTTGACCGTTCACTAAATAAACATTATTGACATTATTGACTCCTCTCTCATATGTCGGTAAAATTTTAAACACAGCATCCTAAATTCCGCATTTAATAAACTATGGTTTTCAAAAGTAGGACATATAGAATGTTGCTAAAACGAAAATTCCATCTTTCAGCGCCACCTTTTAAAATATTACGCATTTTAAAGATAAAACCCCGTTATTACCAACTTTGCTGTAGGAATGCTTTCCGATTCCGTCAACGCTCACGATACACTTCTAATATCTTACTGTTCCGTTCTATTCAGAAGACACAGCGTAATTAAGGCGTCGGAAATGTTTACGCGTCCTCACGCTGACCTCGTTCAGCTTGATTGCTGAGGTACGACAGAGACGAACCGAGGAACTACCAATGTAGGTGTTTTCGAAAAAGGGGTTTTTATTAAAACGCTTTTCATCCCACCTAATAGCTTTTAGAATCCTCCTATCGGATATTTATTTATTAATTAGTAAAGGGTTCCTTTCCCAATCCTACTGAGCAGTGCGCCTCTTCTTTCAACGTGCTCGCCTTTTTTATGGAAATTTACTTGTTCAAGCGATAAAATACATCAAAGATCTTTTATGTTGGGGAATAAAACGGCGGTATATATTAACAGTAAATTTTATTCAATTGCTAATTTATTTCCATTACGTTTATGTTCGCAGGATTTGTAATTAAATTAACATTGCATTGTGTTTTAAATTGTGCTTTTGATCAAATACCCATCGAATATTGTTTCCCATTAATTAAATGTATATTTAAATAGAAGTTGGCAATTAATTGATGATGTATTGTCGAAATAGTGTGGGACCTATATTTTGCCGATATTGCTCTTATTTACGTTTTTTAGATATTTATTTAGAATAGAAATTTCTTCGTTTATTAGATGGGGTTATCATAAAGTAAGAGATATACAGTGTGCAGAAAAACAACTTAAAAAAAAATTACAACTTTCTACTGGCAAATCGATTAAAAAATCACTTGGCGAAAGGCTTTAAGAACTCAAGAAATTATCGGAAAATTGAGCACCAGCCACGTTTTGAGCATTAGATCACGTGATTAAATTTTATGAATAAAGTCCTAAAACTGTTTAACCAAGATTTGTACTAAATGCTAAAATGTTTTTCAGATTTCAAGTTATATTCAAAATATACCTACACAACAACTTTTCAATCAATTCTAGCCACTTCAACAGTAATAATTAAATCTACTAGAAAGCGATTTAGAGTTGGAGTTTGCTTCCAATTTCCAAGCTTTCCAAGTTTGAACAAGTTTTTTGGTGTGATTCTTGAAAGACGTTTCTACAATATTAGGTGAAAAAACTTTGGTTATATTTTAGCACTTCCAGTTATCTAACGAGGAAGTTCATAATGTTTTATTGCTTGCTAAAAGCTTAGGTTGAGAAACTACAACATATTTTAGAGCCATTATTCAATTCTATGATGACTAAGTTTGCCTGTAACGTTCTGAACCACTCTGTGCGATACAGTTGCTTTACAGAACTGTCGTCTACAGCAATACCTCATTATGTGCTACAGAATCTTCGGCAAGTAATAATTGTTAAACATTCAAAATATCCATTCAAATTTTTAAGGAAAGAAGTATTTTATATCTAAATTTCCGTTGTAGAAACGTTGGTGATGGAATTGGTGCCAAATCGTTCCATTGCAAATTTAGCCATAGTAAGACATCTCCTCATAACTGATGGCTTTAATAGTTTGTAAATGTGCCTTTAATATTTCGAGGAGAAATTTGTTGGCTGATGGGTCAACTTGCCAATTACAATTTCTGTTGTTCTCATTCTTTGACTAGATAAAGTCGTTTCTACTATGGATATTGAAAAACATGATTTTTTTCTGATAAAATTTGTATATCTATGTTGTTCAGCTTATGGATTTATTTGTCATGTTTGTTTTGTTCTTTGTTATGTCTTTCCTTTCCCAAAACTTCTTACTTAAACTTATTTGGGCAATGCTAGAATTTTCTTTTCTTGTGGTACAGGTTTGGTAATCTATAGGTTATTTTATGAAACGCTTTTCATATTCACGCTTCTCGTACCAATACACTTTCTGTAAACTGCCAGATGTATTTAAAAATGTTGCTATTATCGCAACACAAAAAATGTGGAAAGTTTTGGGGTTATGTACATATATAAGCATCGCGTTTCCTAGAACACGCACAACAGAATTCAAGGCATTAACGGCTAAGTGCGAGAATTTACATTAAATATTATAGTATAAGTATTTTCGCAACTTTCCGCGATTGTTTCCAATTCGCCGTGAGAGTGTACTACATAGAAGCAAAGCGAAAAATACAACGAGACTGTAATAATATTGAAAGAAAGAAAGAAAATTATTAGTAGTTGGAAAGAAAAGAGGTCGATGTTTTCATAAATCAGCACTAAACTTAACTCAAAGTAAGGCGTTACGAAATACCGTTGGCCTAGACGGGCTTTTGTGCTTTGCCGGAGCTTTTGAAGCTTTATAGTTGCCTACATCCGACTGTGGTCGCCAGCTCAAGCGTTGTAATGAAGTGCAAGACACGTTGAGCTCCGCTATATGTGTTGTTCCTTTCCCAGTACTCAATAAGGTATGTAAAGGTATTTTAAAGATAGAATAGAATAGAGTAACGGATATTTGCTTTTCGTGTGAGGAGGATATTACGTTTTTTGTATTGGATATTATTCCCGAAATTTATCTAAAATTAAGCTTGTGACCGTTCCATATTTTCTCATTCTAATTTATTATATATCATGCTTCGAATAAGACTAACAGTAGGTACTAAAGTTTTACCGGTGTAATATTTCCCTAAAGCACATTTCAAGTAAGTACAGCCAGGCGCGATATAACCATTCAAGTCAGCACGTCTTCTATTACCTCATACGATTCTAACACAACGTACAAATGTTTTTAACATGAGACTTATTCTGAAAGAATCCTGAAAGAAGACCCGCGGATATTTAGCCTTCAAGGAATCTTATCTTTCGCGGGTAAGCTTTTTAAATCCTTGAGGTAACTTTTTTATTTATAAACGTAATATACTGCAGAAGCTATCTCGGAAACCTCTTTTGCGGAATCTAATTATTGTAGGAAGGATAGTTCTGGTTATTTTTACGATTATATCTAGCTTGAGTTAATTGAAATTGTTATTGCTTACAAGAATATCAGTACCAAAAATCTACTGTTGTTACCTATTCTACAAGGTTATCATAAAGTAAGGTAAAGTAACTTTTTAACTAATAGAGTTAATAACAAAATAAATGAACCATACCTACCAAGATCAGGAAAAATTTGTGATGTACAAATTGTGGTGGTTCTTCATGAAAATCAGGATATAGCTAGAGGAAATTCATTAGCAATCAGCAGTGCAAATGCGGTATCCAAGCGATTATACCACGGTTTGGAAAATTTTACGCAAAATTCTAAAAAAAAAATGTATCCATATGAAGTGAAAATGCTGTTTGAATTAAGTAGTAAATGACCAAATATTTACTATTACGCTCACTCGTAAAGCCTAGTAAATAAAGGTATGTAGGTATATTTGACAAAATTAATTCGTTGGATTTTTTAAACGAGCGATTTAATTTAACCCAATTTGCATGGATGCAAAAAAAGTGTTTAAAACCCACGTACTAGATGTTTTAATAGTATTACACTAACCATCCATTTGTGCTATCGATAAAGTTTAGTCATTACCTTCTAAAATAATTTAATTTTTAAATTAAAACACATCAAAAAAAGGACATTCCTAACTATAATTCCAGAAAGCAATTCTATAGCTGCACTAAAATAGATATTTGACATCATAAAGTATTTCTCAATTCCACTTAGCACGAAAAAAATCTACGTATTAAAAAAATTAATTGAAACATGCACATTAGTGCTCTGTATCCCGTTTTCAATTAGCCCGAGTGTGCATATTAGCAACAACGCAGTGTGTGAAAGCAAATATACAGATGCCCGTGTTTTATTATGGGTATACTAGGTATGTACATACATATGAAGCACGCTTGTAAAAGAGCAGCTATTCACTTCCACCTCACCATAGCCGAAATACGAAACATTTTTCATCAACGTATCCGAGCATTAAAAGTGCACTTTTCTTCCAATATTGAGTATTATGAATAGTTAAAGGTACTAATATTGATTGTAGATAATTATGGGGATGGATTGGTGGTTAATATCTTCTTGATCCAAGATTTTAGCATTTCTATTTTGAATATGTACAAAGTAATTGGTATTTACAATAATGCACTTAACCATTTTCTCCTTCCATAATTTAAAAACATTCAACCAGCTGTCTTTAGGGATACTATTAAAAACACTTAAGGGCGATGTCAATCTCTCCTTCTGACCCTCAAATGTTTTTTGAGCTCAAGAAATAGCCAGAAGTCACACACCACCAAATACGGTGAGTAAAGAGAAAAATCAATAATTTTGATTTTGTTTTCCGCTAAACATTGAACAGTGGTCCCTGCTGTATGGGACGACACGTTATCATAATGTACAGCAAGATGTACAGTCTGGGGCCTGATTCTCGAATCTCGAATGATGAATGTCGCATGCGACACAAGCCAAAAGTCGAATGAAATGTGCACGACTATGCACATTTCATTCGACATTCATCATTCGAGATTCGAGAATCGGGCCCCTGTTCCACAAAAAAGAAGCGAAGTTTCTTCGAAAGTGATCAAGATATTTATTCAATTTTCTTACATGAATATTGTGTACAAGTAAAATGCCATAACTTCTAAATCACCATTGTTTCAAATTATGAACAGGCTTGTCTGCAAGCTGACACTTCATAATGGCCCACACGTTCTCAATGGGGTTTGCATCTGGAGAATGGGAGAGTCAATCAATGGTGACAATACCATTTCGCTCTTTCCAGGCGGAGTATAGGTGGCTCTAATGCTTCTTGTCATTATCCTCTTGCAAGACCCAATTTTTATTATCGGGCCCGAACATCTTCTTAGGCGACAAATTTTGCGTAAAGAGCTCCAAGCAACCAAAGCCGTGCGCTCAGAACCATCCCCAGACATTTATTTCTACAGGATGTGAACTGAACGAAATCGGTATTACTTCTTAACCAATTCACCGGAACCCACGCCCAGAAAGTTGCTTCATCCAGTCGCGATCATTGTTCTCGCTAGCCCTGCTCAACCGCTTCTTGATGTGGGTTACGCTCAGTACTGGTTTTTCGAGTTCGTAGGGCGATATAATAGTTTTTCTTCGTTCAAGCGTTGCCAGATCGTGTTGACGCTAACACGAATTCCCTTCTTCGTAAGTTCAATCTTGGCTTCACGTAGGTGTATAGAATGGTCCCTGAACAACTGGACAATCACTTTGCCGGGCTTTCTAGACGTTGATCTCGTGTTACTGCCTTTAGGTAAATCATCTCCACTTTTTTTTAGTGTTTATAGTGCTTCGCCCACATCTCAACAAACTTGTTTGATATTTTAATAACTTTGGCTGCAGCAGCATGCAACCATTTCGGTCGAACAGCCTCAAAGCGTTTTGCATAGTGGAACTCATTTTGCCAATCGGCCGCTCTCTTGAATGTTTCTAGGAACGCTGACATAAATTTGTAATGGCGTGGTAGCCCATGAATGCTACGATAGCGCCGATATCCTAGCAAATCAAGAGCTAGCAAAAACCTCGTCTCCTTTCTTGTGGAACAGACGGTAACATGATTCTCTTTCTTGGCACTTTACTGAACACAGTAGGCAAACAATTTTCAACATGTCATTTAGCGGTAATTGTATTCTGATTTTCTAATTTGATTACGGCCACCAAATCCGTACTTCTAAAAAATACTGCGTACATAATTTTTTTCATTGCTCGTTGTTTTTTCACCATCGATTTTCATGTAGCTATAATGAGTAGCTCAGCTTTCTTGGCGAATGGGAATATCAAAAAACAGTATGCACGTTTCATTGCCAGTTACAATTTTAGAAATAATTTGATGGCCTCCAGCATTCAAAATTTCTAAAGTTTGTTGGCAAACTCCAACACGTTCTGCTGTTTGTAAATGTGTCAGATGATGGGGCACAATTCGAGTTACAACCTGTTCCAAATATAAATGATCGTGCAATATTGATCTCACCTGCGGGATCGAATATTCAGTTTGGACTCTATCATTGCATAGGTAATGCTATTGTCTTTTTCCACCATCTTCTTCATGGCAGCAAGCAAAAGGCAGATCGTAAATTTTATTTAACCCTTATTGGTCTTAGAAATTGAAAAATACATCATTCTGACATTGACACAGAAAAATCTGTCAATGAATGTTGCCTAAGTTAGACATCTAGGAAGATTTTTGATTCTTGCATTACGGGGTAGTGTCCTGTTCCATCTAATCGTGCTTCAGGCAGAGCTGTTGTCCATGCCTTCTTTTTCATTGTATGGTGTATTTTCATGGGCTGGTCTTCCTATTTGCTTTGTATTCATTCCAGGAACGGCATGGACAATATGCCATATGGACTTATACTCAACTAAAGAGATGCTACAGTGTTTGGCGTCGCGGTAGAGGATCCACGAATTTCTGATAGCGACGTTGATAAAGTGGAATGCGATTCTTACGTAAAATTTATTTTTCGTTTAATGAGGATAGTAGGCTACCATTCTATCTACCACGACAACACTACCTACCCATAGATTTATTGTATTGGATTACTGCTTGTGGTCGTGGAATGTTGCATTTTTTGGTTTTGTCCCATTTTCTTACAGCATCTTGCGGTTTTTTACCAACGAAAGATAAAATCATATGTACTACATTATTGTCTACCCATCGAATCACACTAATGTTATCGGAAGTGGTAAATGAACCTGATTCTCTTCCTCCTTTTTTTCAAATCTTTTTCGCGTACTAGCTTCTCACTTGCATCTGCAATTGTATTTGATCTTATTGAGACGTATCCATCAGCTGCTGCACGGACCCAAACCTTGAAACCCTATGTATGAGGTTTTGATTTTATATATTGGTTACATTTTCTTCTTCCTTTGAATGGTATGATCATTTCGCCTATAGCCTATAGCCTATAAATTCAATTCGCGTACACACATTGGCAAATGTTTGGGAAAATGTATTCAGTAATGGTATTATTTTTATACAAGAATCATTGTTGCCTTGCGGTACGTCTTGATTATTGGTAAAGTGTAGAAATCTTTTTATTTCTTCCTACTTTTTCAGCGGCATGCAATCAGCGATAATAGTTAAACGTAGACCTAGATTGGATGACCAATATATCCAGTATGCAGGATATTTTATGTATGTCATCATCATCATTATATTTACCGCAATAAATGGTTTTATATCTGCAGTAATGATAGTCCTGTTATAATATGCTGAAATATGTAGTTCTTCAGGAAAGATGTTCATGAAAAGGGAAAGCGGTAGGATAAAAGAAAAGTGGTGGATTGTGAGTAAGATCATTGTCCTTCTCAACATACCATATTCTAGACCTAGTTGGCTGACTAATTTCTATTCGACGTTGTAAGTAAGATAACCAACATAACCTAGCCAGACATAAACAAACACTAATGCCCGGTTTTTCAGTGTCGGTTTAAACCCAATTTTTGGTTTAAGTTCAAGTTCACAGTTTAAAGTATGTTTCAGTAGTAGTTAAACTCTGAACCGAATTAGAAATTGGTTTAAGTTTAAGTCGCACTACGTATAGAACTTAAACCTTGAACTGTAGCACTGTAATGTGAGCCGAAAACGGACATGTAAATATAACCTCAATCTGACGTATCAGCAAGTATTAGCGATTTGTACAAAGATGGATTTTGTGATATGAAAACTTACAATATCAAGCAAGACCCGAGAACTGACTGTTAAAATTGGAAATAGTTACAAGGAAAGTTTTTCACCCCTTCTATGTTTACGAAATATAGCAACAAGACAAAAGAAAATGTAAAACTACCCCATATTATACTTATTAAATATAGGGAAAACCACGATAGAACTCACAATATACACATGTATAATTTTAGAGATAGTGTAACATCAAATAATCTCGTTTTACAAACAAGAAAACCTGTTCATTAGAAATTCCTTATACTACAACCTAACAATACACAAAGGAAAAGGTACGAATCAAGGAGTTTATGGTTCTAGTTCAAGTTCAGAGTTCAATTGAACTTTTACTTAAGCTAGACTGAAAAGCCGGGCATAATAAGCTAACGCCCTTTTATTATGGCTCGCTCTTACACCTTATGTACATAATAGGTTCTAGAATATATTGGCAACATGCGGCGCCATTGAGCATTGAAGAATAATACAACAATTTGTTTTGCACGGGTAACTAAATTTTTCAATTCTCAATAATTGTATACTTGCTTCACAATTCGAAGACGTGCACGTCATGAATGACATCGCAACAATGTAGCCAAATCGATTTGTTTACATTTTTAGGTTAGGATTCGTAAATGGTGAATCGGTGAGTCGTAGGATACGATCAATGACAGAAGGTTATAAGGCAGCACTGCGCGCCCGTACCAACATAAAATCGCATTCGCAGTTATGTTAATATTTTACTTTTATAGGTATTTTGTTATTTCTGTAGGATTCCGAAAATTCCGTTCATGACGTGCACGTCTTCAAATCGTGAACCAAGTATAACTCATCTCTCGTATACCTGAACCATTACTAAATACAACCACCAAGATAGATGGAAAAAAGAACATCTAAATTATCATCAGTACCTCCTGCCACAAAGAGGCATTATGTAAAATATGACAAACACAAGGAAGTATACATAAATACATTTATTTTAAAACGTGCGAAGAGGCGCATGATTTTGAGTAGACCGCGTTAGGAATTCCCCCTTCACCGAAAGACGAAACTTCCACGTAAGTTACTGCTCCGCACGAAGGGCTCTCAACCACTTTACCGTAAACCCGTTAAATTGAACGTGTATCTTTTTCATAAGTGCCCTTGACAATTTGCATAAAACACAAGAGGGGCTCATATTATTTTTTCTTTACATTTTCCACGTTCGTCCATCTTCTGTACGGGAAAACCGCGAATCACGAATCTGAGGGGCGCGATTAGATCGTCGCCGCTGGATTTCGTTGCCGTCTTTCTTCGGTTTATATCGTAATCAATTCCGGCGAGTGCTCAGGTCGACACTAAATTAAGAATAAAATTCATTTGCGGGTGTGTATTATGTAAGTTTACGAAGTAATCCGAAAACGCGAACAACAAATGCAAATGAGCTCCACTTCATTCAGAATAGCAACGCGGTCGTCTTTCTCTGTTTGTTTTTATAATCGAATTATTTTCTACTCGCCTCTGATTTATTTTCTGTTATGTTCATAATTAAAGGTTCGTAGCTTGTTTTTCGTAGATTGCTGGAGGAGTAAATGGCCACAGTTAACTTTCCAAACACGGTCGCGAAATTAGCTTACAGTTAGAGTAGAACGCAGAAGAACATACTTTGGCAATATAATCATCAATTAGGCTCACTCATAAAGGGACACTTTGCAAGTGAGTCACTTATTATGGCTTTAAGGTACAAACCTAACCTCAAGATTTAACAATCATTCTAATAGGCGAACATACCTCACAAATATCAGCTGGTAAACACTTCGTTGTGATTGTAGAAAGTTCTGAACATTAGTCCACACAAAATAAATATGGTAGCATTCGGAGGAAATTAATGGATGCCCAGTGAAATAAAAGCGTCGCTATTTCCTCTGTCAACCAGACAACACTTAAACCGCGCATTTCAGGAAGTAAATTAGATCAGTTTCCAAAGGAAATTATCATTGGCCTGGGTTTTTTTCCCATGGGAGGAGGGAGGAGAGGAGTTACCCCGTGCGGCCGCTCGACCAAAAAGGCCTATTGTGCCCCATATTGTTTACGCCTTCCAACCCAGTTGCACCTGTGAGAAAAAGTGTGTGAGCTGGGGAGTTTGCTAAGCCCATGCAAAACAGGTGTTTATTCAGTCTGCAGTGCCCAGTCAGGATGCCTGTTAACATCCTTAACTTGTGCCTGCTCTTCGAGACGGCTTTATCGAGCCTGTTCTGGTACGGATGAACATCCAGGATTTTACAATCGAAACAACAGACAATTTAGCCAAACAAAGTTTGTCAACGTCATTCGTCGGCGCTGGCCTTTCCTTTGGCATCACCAAATCGCAAATTAAAAAGTCCAAGAAAGACTGTATTCACAGCAAGCCCAAGAAATTATGGAAAAGATCACCAGGCCCAAGACAGGCAAAAGAGTTCTTACTCTCTTAGTATTTACTAGAGACTGAATGAGTAAAGACAGGAAATGGTAGTAGGTCTCCTGACAGATCATTGTACAGATTCTACAAGGAAAAGGAAAAAATCCCAGTTCATGTGGTATGCCATTGCCAAGGCTTGACAAGGACAATTTTTCTAGTAGTAGTCGCAGCATATAGACAGCTAAAGAGGCCTCTCTTTAAGGTGACAGTTCTGATAAAGCAGGCTACGCCTAAGAACTTTGAACAAAGAAGGATCACAATAGCTTTGAAAAGGTAGCGGTGAAAGAGGTTCAAATGGTAACCTCAATCCTAATCTAATTTAATCTAGTAGAAGCCTTAATAGCAATTTGACTTGTCTTTGTGGGTTTTGGAAACATCTATAAGCCAAACCCCAGCAGAAATTTGGGCATACTCAGAGTTTATGGCCACATGGTGTTGGTGACAAAAAAGTACAGCAATTTTTATGCTTAACCATCACAGAAGGAATTCGAACCTTGCCAAGTAAAGAGTCTTAGTAAGTCATCATAGAAACACACACAACAGCTTAGTTCAAACATATATAAATTAATCAATCAGCCAAATCTATTCTAGATCCATTTCGATGAAGTAATTTATATCCTACCGTCGCAATTAAGATTAGAATGAACATTACTGGCATAGATCTTAATTATAGGAGGCACACGTGGGAGTTGATTGTATTATTAAGCTTGCCTTCATGTATGTACGTCACACTGCAATTTGAAGGGTAAATTAACCTAAATTCAATAAAGGTAATTATACACTTGACGAACCTGAAACAAATTGAAATTTTTACATAAATCAACATTTCTTGGAAGCATCTAAATATTAATGTATCCGACGAGGCAGGAGGTACTGCAGCTATTACATTTCCCATATTTTCTATGTAATAAGTCTTCTTCAAATACTTTGACATGCCAGTAAAAGGGTATGGATAGGCGGAAGTAATAGAAATGGAAAAACTTTCTTCTGTCCAACATTCAAGCTGAAACATTGGAATCCGATAACGGTAATAATCCGGGTGCTCCGAAAATATCATTCATCAATTTATAAATGTAACGGTTTTATGATATATCGTTATGATCGGTTGGCGAAATATACTTAAATTCAATTAGTAAGGGATTATAAGGGTAGACGTGTTTGTAATAAAGTGTTATCGATGTTAAAGGTTTAAACGTGCTGAAGAACTTTTTTGCACTTCTTCAATCAAATCCCAAGGTTTAGGTGATTGGACCCTATTAAAGGAGAGATACTATGAAACGGTTAAATTAAACCAGTGAATGTTTTATTACGCAAAAATCTTTAGTATTCTTGTAATAAACTTTTAGTGGTGTAAAACATTTATAATTATATGTTTCTTGTCTGGTTTTACGGAGAAAAAATAATTAGGGTAATTATGTACATATGTATATCATATCTTGACGCAAAATCTTGGTCATTTATTTCTGACATAACTACATGAACACAAAGTCCTTAATCCTGGGGATTACACATCTGAAAGAAATTATTCTCATCCAGTTCAAAATATTTAATAATAGGTTTTTAGTGGTTCAAGCACTAAGCCGTTGACTTAAACAAACTCTATGGCTTCATTGTTGTTTCTACTATCACGATTGTGCAAACAACCTTGCTCTCTAGGCTAAAATTTAAATGTTCCTGCACATGGTGTTGTGTCTAAAAATATGCAATCTTACCAATTGTCCGTCATAAGTTCATGCAAAGAAAGCACATGCCATGACTAAATGAACTGCAAATTATGTCTCCCAGAAATATCCTTTGGTATTCTATTGGTTTTATTTTGACTTTCAACAAATTTATTGTTCAGACAATAATATTTCTGTTTGAAAATTTGCAATTTTGAATAAATTTAATGCAATAGACGAATTTTACTGGAAGCATTATAAATTAAAATTCTACAGATTGCTCTGCTTTGGGCTTACATCAAAGAATACCAAAAAAATTTTAAGTTAAAACTTTACTATTACTTGATACTTGCTCTCAAGTGAATTATTTATTTATATCCAGACAAAGTACGTGTATCTCATGGATTAGTACCTCTGAATGTTCCTCAGGCTACTCAGTATTTTAAGTCCGTTAATGGTGTGTTCAATATTAACGATATCTTGGACATTAGTCTTTTCAGTGATAAAACACGATTTCATTTAAGCAAATATGTATCTAAGTTTGCACAACAATAGAATTAGCTCTGCAGAACATCTTCATATTTTTGTAGTGACTCTGTTATATCCTCTGAAGATCAATATTGAAACCGCACTGACTAGATAAATGCACACAATGGAGGATGTGATGAACAATCTAAATCATTGTTTGGAAAAGAGCTAAATGTTTTTCAAAACTTCGATTTCTAACAGTTGTTAAAAATAAATTCAAATTGTAGATGCTCATATTTTTTAAAATTAGGAGCGTATCATAGTACCGTTAGATCCAATTCATTAATCCAAATCATTAGTTAACACAACTCATTTAAAAAACTAGAATATAGCAAGGCAACAAATACCTCAAAGAATAAGTTGAAAGAAGATAGACAAATATAGTAGTACCAACCAATATACCACTTAATGGAACAAACGGAAGGAATACGTTGATGAACTTAAGCTAGAAACGGAAATATAATTCAAGAGGTTCAAAGTATCTGAAACAGATTTATCAGATTTATCTGAAAACGTAGCGTCTACAAAAGATCTCCAAATTGATTTTTATCATGAAACATAACCATAAAAAAAAGTAGATTTGTGCAAAAAAAATGATGATGCAAGTAAACTAAAATTTGTCATTTGGTTCGTAGCTGCCATAGCTGATTAACGAAAATTATTAAGTACCTAATGTTACTTTTATTCTAAAGTAGATATGGGGTCAACTGGTCCACCACTCCTAGTTTCGATAGAAACCGCTACCTGTTCCGGCCGAACAGCTTTCAAAGTAAATGATTGAATTGCTACCTGTTATGCTTAAACCGCTTTTCAACGGCTAGAACAGTTAGCGGTTTAAATTACAACAGGTAGCAGTTATATCACAACAGCTAATTTCAAAACTCGCGCCATATTCGTGTGCCACTTGACTTGGTCGCCAAAAGTAAGAGTGATGGGGGTGAACCAAGTATACTTTCTAGTTAATTTTATTTATACATAGAATACGCTATTTTGTCTACATACTACACACTACTAATTAGTTCCAGGTAACAAATACTAAGTGCAGAACTTTGCTAGATTTCAAAATGTTGAAAACTGCTCTAGATTTTGTAACATTATGCCAATGTTTTTGCAAATTTTTAGTTATTTCAGATTGCTCTGAAGATAGTTTCAAGATGTTTGTACCTTACCTTTTACCCATCAAACTTTTAGCTGTGGTGTATGCGATTCTGAACTATGTAATTCCAAACTCTCAGTCTTCTACTAATCGGATTTCGTAATTTCATTGCAGAAAGATAAATTTTGGTTGAGATGGTTGGCAGTCCTCACTTTTCAAAATTTGAAATATTTAAAGTTGTTCTACGATGTTGTAAGCTTGTTCAACATTATTCGATGGTTTTGTGAAATGAAAAACAGGAAAACTATTCCTTAATTAAGTCTAGTAGTAGTTGTTGTTTCATGTTGTCTTAAAAATTGTTTAAAGAAATATTTGTGAAAAGGTTTAATCTTATCGAATATTGCTGCAAACTTCTTAGTCTCCCAATTTTCTTTATTATCCAGATAGTTTTTCCACTTGCTAGGTCAATGATAACACTTGCAATTCGAACAAAAGTCAAATTTATTCCAAAACCTTTACAAAATTTATAATCTGGTTTTCGTAAGAACTTCTTCATTACATTTACACCATACAATAACAGACAGTTATTTACAAATTTAAAAACTAAGATTAAAAAAGATAATCAAAGTAATGTCGTATATAAATTAGAATGCAAAGACTGTAATAAATGTTACGTAGGGCAAACTAGACAGTATCTAAAAAAACGACTGTATAATTATAATCATCAATACACTGTAACGCATAATATAACCGCGGAAACTGCTTTGTCTAAGCATTCTAAAGAATTACGACATAACTTTGATTTTGAAAATGTTAAGATTTAAAAAAAAGAAAATAGTTATACTAAAAGATTAATATATGAAATGATATACATTAAAAAAGAAAATAACGCGGTCAATTTTAGAACAGATATAGAAAATTTAAGTATTATTTATAATAATTTAATCGCCTAATCACGCCTGAATTTTATAAAATTAAGCTCTTGACTAGGTTTTTTTGCCATGTTTTTCCCTAGTCCTCGAACAGAATTGTTAGAGCTTGACAAAAAAATACATTGATATAAGGAGCATTAGTGTTATGATTATAAATTTACATTTCAAAATATTTTAAATTGTCCACTATATTGTAAACATAATCCTATATATCACTGAATTTCTTTGTCTGTAAATAATTTAGTTGATAGGCATGGCTAGTTATTTATTTATAATTTGACACTAAATAAATGTCAATTTTATTCCACTGAAGAAGTTGTTACGAAAACCAGATTATAAATTTTGTAAAGGTTTTAGAATAAATTTGACTTTTGCTCGAATCATTGACCTAACAAGTGGAAAAACTATCTGGATAATAAAGATAATTTAAAAGGTCATAAAAATACATATATTATATCTCCCAATTTTATGAAATAATGAAAACCAAAGATAAACTTAAAACAGAATATTCGAATGGTAAATGTATTGTCAATGAGAATTGCAACAAATTGATAATAATTTTATAATTAAAAAAAGATTTAATATAGTTTCTTGTATTCGAGGAACCTATTTTTCTAGTTGTAATCCAATTTTTCATCCAATCTATAATATTTACTATTACTATCATGAAAAATCCCCATCCTACTTTTTACTGTACTCCAACTCTTCCATCCACTACCATTAATCAAGTATTTCTAAACTAAACCTGAGAGAATGTATATACGTTATATCGACGAAATGAAGTGTAGTGTGCTTAATAACCGTTCAATAGCTTACATGCTATTTTAAAAATGAGACAACATAACGAACGTCGAACAAAAAAAAATATAGAACGAGTACTGTCATTTATTGTTCTGGTGTAAGTGCATTCGGAACACTTTATAGATGGTCCGTAGAACTTGAAATATTATTTCCATTGTTGGAAAGAAACAATGACATAAAATTCAATGCAACATGACTTACGCGATGCACACAATACCGAAATGAAGTGTTACAGTACCACACAATTCGACACGGTGCAATCAAATGTCGATGAAATAGAAATACGGATACAGTTCACGCTTCGGTACACACCTACACTAACACTCAGGATTACAAAAGGGTAGGAAAAAAAATACAAATCCCTGCGGTGAATATAAGTGGTGCCTTAATATAATTTTTGTCGAATACCCAAACGAAATTACCGTTGCAAATACACCATTAACAGGTTCAGCGCCGTTCAGCGGAAGCTACTCCGCGTTAATAGGCGCTTTATTGACACTTCAAATAGCCTTAGGGGTGTAGCCGCAGTTTTTTGCGGTTATTATTTTTTTAAACAAAACATGTTTAGACATCACTGGCGCGCTAGTACGTCGTTGTAATGGAAGAGTGAATTGTGATTAAATGCAGAAGCTTTAGAACGTAAGATTCTCCACCAAAGCCGGAAATTGTTTAGAATGATACTATGTATTATAAGGAGTCGTTGTCCATGATAGTCTTATTGATTCATGGCTCAGGTCTCTTGATCAAATTTCAACGCCAAATATATTTTATTTCAAAAAAGAACTAAATTTCTTCTCTAATTAAAGACAATGAACGTTACACAAGGTGTCCCGTATCGTTATGTCCAAATTTTAGAAGTTTAAAGTAGACTTCATTAGGTACAAGTAAGAAAAACGCAAACCCTGTATATCGATTTTTATTTTTTCAAAGTTACAGACCTATGAATGTGATTGTCAGATCATGAAAAAATCCAATCCTGAAGTCAATACAAACTGATTTCATTTGAAAAAGTTCAATTAATAATAATTTCGAAATGTCCACCTCCTTGTTGAACGGAGGTTTGTTTTCATTCTTGTTTTGTCGGTATTGCTCGGCAGCCAGATGAATACGATCGAACAACTCTTCTCTTGAGTTTGAAACTTACTGTACTACTGCACCCCCATAAATAAAAGTCAAGGGGACTACGATCGGGTGATCTGGGTGGCCATGTAACAGGACCACCTCTCAATTATCTTTGATAATTGACATTAACCTAATTTTGGACAGTAATTCCGAAATGTGGTGGTGCCCCATCCATGTGAAACCACACGTCTCGTCGAACATTTAGTGGGAGATCCTCTAAAAGACCTGGCAGTTCGTCAATAAGAACTTGAAGGTAATTCTCTGCATTTAACCTCCCAGGAACGACCAGAACGACAGAACCAATCAAAAGGTCATCGTTTAGCGCCGTCCAAACGTTAATAGAAAACTCATGTTGAAATTTAGAAAGGCGTATAGCTTTGGGATTTTCCGATGACCACCTGTACAGGTTTCTCGATCGTATAACTTGTTGTAAATAAAATTAGTTTGTATTGACGTTAGGATTACTATCATGATCTGACAATCGCATTTATAGGTCTGTAACTCTGAAAGAAATTAAAATTGGATATACAAGTTTTGCGTATTTCTGACTTAAAATAAAGTCTACTTTACACTAAAATTACTACTATTACTAAAATTTGAACATAACCATACGGAACACCTTGTATAATTGATAAAATTGCCAAATTAATTTCAATCATTTCTAAAAGAAGGATTCAGGCAATTGTAACTTCGACTACGACTACCAGGCAAAGTTAAAAGATGTCGATCAATGATTAGTGAGGTGGTATCATTAGCATAAATCAGGTTACAACTTTATTACTCAATGACAGGTAAGTACCGGTTGTATAACGCCAAATAATTCTTATGTTAAGTAAATTATTTCGGGTTTAAAATTATAGACAACATCTGCGGCACAAACATTAGTTGAAGGCAACCTTAAATATTTCATTTCTTGACATACATTGTAAGTTCTGGCATTTACAACCAAGTTCTCGGGTTTCAATGTTTCCTAACGGTCACTTGTGTGAGAGCTATAGCAGAAGTTAGTAGCAGAGAACACTGCAAACCTTATTTTAAATATTTAAAACTATTAACTATTCCATCACTTTACATTTATAACTGTCTAATTTTTGCAAAAAATAATTTAGAAAATTTTAAAATTCAGTCAGATATTCATAATTATTCAACAAGAACTAATTCATCCCTGACTATTCCTTACCACAGATTATCTTTAACTCAACAGTCTGTTAAATACCAGGCAATAAAATTTTTTAATAATTTGCAAAATGAAATTAAAATATTACCATTAAGGCAATTTAAAAAAGAAATACGACAAATATTAATTAACAAGGCTTTTTACAGAATAGAAGAATTTTTCTGTTGTAAATTATAAGTAATACTGTTTTTAGTTATATTATGTAGATATTGTATTTTCCTTTTGTGTTGACTTTCCTAATGATGTGGTTATCAATTTGGAAATAAACGTTATTATTATTATTATTATTATTATTACTTTATGACTCTGTGTATTCCCCAATTTTACTATTGGTTAGACCCTTTGTTACCTACTTTACGGTACGAGGTTTTAAATACACTAGACACATTGCTTTTCGAGCTGCTCTCATTCAGTTCTTCACTTAGTCAACACCGTTTGATTAATCAATCATCCTCAACTATTTCGCTGAACGATCAAGTGAGATTATATTTTTTTGGTCAAACCCTATTTATTCGGGAGGTAGGGGGATTTTAAAATTCACAAAAACGTTCAAGAAGGTATTTATTATATCATGATAGACCCCACGAATCATACAATCAATAACGTGACAGTATTAATTAATATATTCCTGGCGCATCCACCCAAGGGAAGGAAATTAACATTAAATCTGATTTCCCAGCCACAAGGACGAGAAGAGAAATGAAGCAGCAGACGATCTGGCCGGACAAGATTTGCCAAGACTATTCGTTGGGGCCGATCCTTGCTTCGGCGCCACCAAATTGCAAATCAAAGAGTCGATTGGTCCAGGAAGCTCACCAAGACAAAGCCACACAAAAAGAGTTCCTAAAGAAACAGGAACTTCCGTTCATGTCTTGTGTCATGGCTAAGGCCGGGCAAGGACAAGATGTTTAGTACTGGGTATAGAAAACCCTACAGCCCATTAGCTGTATCAAGGAGGAGGATCTAGGATTAAGTGGAATCACTAGATTTAAAGAGATCGCGGGGAAAGAGGTTCGTATGGCCACCCCAAGTCTAGTCTAATATAATCTAATCTAATTTGGTCCTATTATTTTTATATTGGTCTTATTCTGTCTTCACCCCAGAAGCTGCCAAATCTATCAGATAGGATTTCAAACCAATGATTATCAAAAAGGTTTAATCTTAGATATCCCATGCTTTGTGACTCTGGACATGGTCATTGTATGGGGGAAAAAATTACAGAGGTAACATATTTTTTTGCAAATTGATTTGATCGCGTCGATTTTTTCGCAGTGACCATCTCGGTTCCTTAACAAAACCTGCATACAAGCAATTAAAAATATTTGTTTTTTTAATGCGAATTTTACAATAAAGAAGCTAACTGGCGTACTAAGGATTACCATAATGCATTATTCACAAATTCATCCTATCTATACTTCTGTATTCGGCAAATTAGGAAAAACGTACGTTTGTAAAGGTTGCCAAATGCTGAACACACCAATCAAAATCTACATTCGTAAATTAACCTTGTCAAGCTGGTGCATGATTTGTCGGACATAATTAATTTCGTATGGAAATTGTCCGTCATAACTCGGTATACAGCTCGATCAAACAAATCAATCAAAATTCGAAGTAGATTGACCCACAGTTGACAGGTAGTGTCAGGGTGTTTTATTTAACTAAATGACTAATTTCAATTAATCTCTAAAGTATTAGGTTTACATCACGGTTACGTATAGTTTTCGATAAATAACCAAGATTTTACTCATTTTTCCGTTTTTAACCTTAAGATTCGATTTCAGTAATTTTTTTAAATTTGAATATTATCCGGCAGTTACATCGGAGATGAATGCATCGGGGGATTCACCCAGTAGCCTGAACGAAGCGAGACAATATTTATAGCCGTTTTATCGCCTCAAATATGCGCGACGTGTGTCTATACGCGAAACCTGAAATTGCCACTTGTAAGTGGAATACGCGAGGGACAACTGTTTAAATTTGCACTTTGACGTTAAACGAAACTGTATACGTATATGGCATACTTATTGCGGTATATCCAATAGGAGCATAATCGAGTAAAGAAATGTTGGTATGGTTATATCTTGTACGTTTCCTTCCGCAACGGAAGGGTCTCTAAACTGTTTCAAAGTTGGAAATTCCAGCAGATGTTTCAGTACCTACAATATTATAAAAAAATTAAAAAAAAATATTACACTACTTACTCATACTCACTCTAAATGAGGAAGATCGGGTGATATGGGATTTGTCGTTTCCTCCTGTGGAAACAAGTGAGCGAGCAAACCGAGTGGCGGCGATCATCAAAGAGTGAGGCGGCAAACATCAAAGCTATTGATTAACTTGGTGGGTACCAGAAGGTCACGGTAATTCGACGTGTAAACCACGCTAGAGGCGAAAACCTTCTGACGTCAGAAGGTTTTCGCCTCTAGCGTGGTTGACACGTCGTTACCGTGACCTTCTGACGCCCTTCATCTACCAGAAGATTTTCGCCTCTAGCGTGGTTTACACGTCGAGTTACCGTGACCTTCTGGTACCCAAGGCCTTTGATGTTTCCCGCCTCAGTGGCGGCGCAACAACAGATTATTGATTCCTAAATGTTCTACACTAGACGATTCTAGATCATTCCATCATTTTGCCTATATAAGCGGGTGGATGGCCCGAACTTTAATTCAGTTCTATTTGAGCTACCGAGGCGATAAGCGATATCCTAGCGAACTGCTAGTGCCGTCAGTTTGCTTTGTGACTTTGTGTGCATCTTGAGTGGTTACTAATTATATTTTGTTATTAACTTTATCGAACGAAAAGTAAACGAAAATGATGTCTGGTAGAAACAAACGAAAAGAGGATGCAGAGGGTCGCCAGTTTCAAGAAAATTTGACTAAAGAATTCCTTTTTATCTTGCACAATGGTAAGCCTACCTGTTTGCACTTAGCTGAAGTTATCCACAACTTTCCAGCCACACATTTTATATACGATGTGCCGCTCAGGTACATAGTAGGATAGTGATATAAACTAACCTGTCACTCGTCGCATAGTGTAATAAATTTTACTTGGATTTGTCAATTTATTATTACTTATAAACTAATATAATATATAGTACGAATAATAAAATTAATCCACCATCCACTGAAATTGCTAAGATTAGCAGAATTAAAAACAAATACAACTGAAAAAAGCGGATTTTTTACCACAAGTTGATAAACAGAATGACTGAAACTGATGGACAGTTCCATTGCCAAAAGAAATCCACTAACCACTTCTTTTGGTAGCTTATCATAATGTAGAAAAGAAGCAAAAATCACTTGTAGATGGAGTTTTTCGACGATAACTCGTTAAACAAAAAGTGTACCAAAAATCTAATGGATGGCTCTTATGCCCAGTCCCATTGCCAAAAGAAATTCAGTAACCATTTTATTTGGTAGTTTATCATACTGTGGAGAAGAAAGGAAAACCAATTGTGGATGGGGTTTTTCGACGATAACTCGATAAACAGAATATGTGCCAAAAATCTAATGGATAACTCTTATGGCCAGTCCCATTGCCAAAAGAAATCCACTAACCATTTCCTTTGGTAACTTATCATAATGTGGTGTGTGTGAAATATTATGGCCAATCCCATTGCCAAAAGATATTTACAAATACGAAAATAGTCTTAAGACAGGCTAAGGTTTGCAGGCGTGCCGGTGTATTGTAAGAGCTACAAATCTCTCTTTGGGAAGGTACAAGAAATATGGAGTTCGAATGCTGCCTCCGACTTTTGAGTCATGCTTGACTAATTATGCGAGTACCATTGCTTATTAGCAAATAATTAAAAACGCAATATTACTTGCAGCGAGATTATTAACAAAATCAGTGTATTTAGCCATGTTAGTTATAACCATGATCTATAAGATACACACAATTAACCATATCGACTACACAGCAAGAGCTTTATTAATAGTCTGACAAGCTGCCAAATGAACTGATTAGTGGATTTCTTTTGGCAATGGGACTGGGCATAAGAGTAATCCATTAAATTTTTAGCACACCTTCTGTTTTTCGAGTTATGGTCGAAAAACCCCATCCACAAGTGGTTTTTGTTTCTTTTCCACATTATGATAAGCTACCAAAAGAAGTGGTTACTGGATTTCTTTTGGCAATGGGACTGGCCATAAGAGTCATCCATTAGATTTTTGGCACACCTTTGGTTTATCGAGTTATGGTCGAAAAACTTGATCTACGAGTGGTTTTTGTTTCTTTTCCGCATTATGGTAAGCTACCAAATGAAGTGGTTAGTGAATTTATGTTGGCAATGATACTGTCCATCAGAGCCATGCGTTAGATTTTTGGCACATCTCCTGTTTATCGACTTGTGTTAAAAACTTTGGCTGACCGTATGGCTGGTGTTGAACCATTTTCCATAGCATTAGACGAGAGCACCGATTTGTCTGACACAACTCAACTTGCTATATTTATTCGAAGTGTTGATAAACAGTTCACTGTTACTGAGGAATTGCTTGCATAACAGCCGCTAAAGGGGACCACTGCAGGAGAGGACATTTTTAATGAAGTTGCAAAGGTATTTACAAGTTTTGGCTTGCATATGCTCAAAATTAGTTGGTAGATGCAGAGATGGTGCACCTTCTATGGTCGGCTTACGTAAAGGTTTCATCGGAATTTTGTATGAAAAAGCAACTGAATTAAATGTGCAAAAAGATGATTTGATAGTCCTTCATTGCATTATCCACCAACAGAATTTGTGTTCTAAGTCCATTCGACTCCACAATGTTATGAATGTGGTAGTAAAAGCTATCAGTTTTATTCAATTCCGAGGGCTTAACCATCGTCAGTTCAAGTCGTTTTTGGATGAAATATCAGCCGAATATGACGACGTAGTATATTATTGTGAAGTCAGATGTCTACGCAAAGGGAAAATGCTGAAACGGTGCTACGAGGTTAGAAATGAGATGAGAGCAGATTTTATGCAAATAACAGATAAACCACTATCTGAATTGAGTGACCCAAAATGGATAGCTGACTTGGCATTTCTGGTGAAAATACTGCTTGTGCTCAATATGCTGAAGAACTCAAGTTACTGTCGGAGCAATTTTCGAACAGATTTAGCGATTTTAAAAACAGACAGAAGACAGTTGCAATTTATTTTCTACTCCAACAAAGAGTAATGTACAAAATGCTCCAATACACTTACAAATGAAGTTGATCGAACATCAAGAAAACTCACTCCTAAAACCTAAATTTGAAGAGATAGAGTTGTCTGATTTCTGTAAAAAATACCTCGAAGAAGACCGTTTTCGTAGTTTAGATTGTGCGTTTGGCAGTACTTATAAATGCGAACAGTTCTCTTCAATGACGAAAATTCATAAATCAAAACATCGTACAAGGCTGACTGGCGATAATGAAGAAAATTCTTTTTATCAGTGGAATTCATCCAAACATCGATGGCTTAGTTTGCCAAATTCAAGCTCAAGTGTCCCATTGCTTTCGTTGTCGCTATTTAACTTTCGTAGTTTCTAAGAAGAAATTGCTTCTTAAACAGAATGTATAACCCATTCAAAATAATATCTACAACGCTTAAACGTGCATGCTAATATAAAGAGAAAAAAAAACAAACACCGCACAACTACACTTACTTTCATAACAAAGGAAAAATTACCCAACTTTTGTTTTATAATCAGGGCTATTTAAAAAAAGGAACAACTTTTAAAGTGAGAAAGTTCCGGCCATTACGAAAGAATCACATTGATTAGTGAAGGTAATATCCCGGTTGTAACAGAAGACCCGCGGAGAATATGATAAAGGAGGGAAGCAAGTGTTTGCTATAGTAGAAAAAAGTTTTCTACAATGTTAATTATAAAGAAATAACAAACTTAGATGAAAAGCTTCACCTCATCTTTTAAATTACCGGATTTTATTCAATTAATATTCCTTCTCCCGCTTCATTACAAGCGACGGGTATTAAATTACGGTAAAAGTAGGAAAACAAAGTTTAGGTTAAAGATTAATCACGTCTTTAGATATATAAAACGTGTATAATATTTGGAAAGTTAATGAGCTACTTGTAATGTAAAGTATTCCGAAATATGACACCGAAATTCTATTTAGAATTTTGATGAGAAATCTCATTTTTTAACAGGTTTTCGTCTTGTTGTTGATGTTGAATTTGAAAAAATTGCTTAATTAAATAACAACAACCAATTTTTCAATACGCTTCTCTTCTATATATTTAAGAATTTTATCGAAAATATTCAATATGGGCTTTTTGTTAAAAAGATAATTAAATCCAATTTATGCCTTTAATCCTTACAATCTTTGAATATAAGGCGGTATCCACAAAGACGTCTTCTAAATGTGCATTATAGGCGGGCTTTTGATTGGGTAGCCGCCTGGTCCGGCATCTGCGGAAGTGTGATTGGTCTCCACCATGTGTGGCTACCAGTTTTTTTTTTTTAGATTACATATATTTGTGATTAGACAACTAAAGAAGTTTGTGTCCAGTTTTAACTAACAGAAGCATTTGAATGCAAAGTATAGGAGGCTTAACGCTGTTGAAATCATATCAGTAAACGAATTAGTAAGGCAATGCTGCTGGCTGCATGGCTGCTTGGCTAGCTAAAGGTATTAAAGGTAGAGTAGGTGAGAAGATAGATGCCCTGATCAAGAAAGGAGCATTCAAGCCATTCATCCTGCGAAACCACAAGCAGAAATATAGCCGAAACCATCGTGAAATGGTGAAGAGACGAAGCTCTAAAATGGTAGAAAGGCTCCCCATGCGAAAGACTGGCTAAAAAATACATCAAAAATATGTGCCCAAAGAAACGGGGCGTTCAACCCTCCCATAGGACCTATACCATCGTATGAAACCATGAAATGAAAAGTCTCCAAACCCATCGCAAAATGACCAGCAAACAAAGCCCTAGCATGGTGGAAAAACTCCTCAGCCAGGAGAGAAGCAGGCATAAAAAATTCAGTAAAGAATATATGCCCAAATACACAATAGACCTACAGAACAAAAGTAGGAGAACTGTCAAGTTCATTGCAGGGACACTATAAACTCAAAAAAACATATGAGCAAGCTCGATCTGACGGAAAATTTTATGTGCAGATTCTGTCAGACAGAAGAAGAGATCTCGTAGCACATTTTATGCCAATGCGAGATACTGGGCAGACTTAGGTTAGAATGCATTGGTGAATCCTGTCCAGACATGCTAGAGCTACATGAAGACAATCCTATCAAGGCTAGAGACGCTCATAAAAAGTCAAAGCTAGACCGAGTCGTTTAGATAATAGAGATCCACAATAGACTGATGGGTTGCAATTTTAAAAGAGCTGTAGAATCATCTCGTCAATTATCTATCCATCTATCAATCTATCTATCTGGGTGTCTGTTTGGAACTATCATAGCACTATCTGGACTGATGCCAATCATTAACAAGAGCAATTCAACACGCGATGTTAGGGGTGGATTAAATTTGATAAAAATTGCAAATTGGCTAAAGCCCAGCATAAAATTGTCCAATCCAAAAAAAAAATTCTTGAAGCTTGTTATTGTTGAGGCTTATTATTCTTAAACCATGGATTCACATTTCTAGCAAGAATATTTAATTGAATTTGAACATACCACACATCTGAACTAGATATTACGGCACTGCTATCTCCAGCTCATATAAATTTTTTTTACTATTAAGAAAATTTACAATATTATGTGCAAAAAGTAAAGGGCCCAAAATACTGTCTTGAAGTACGCTTCTGTCAAACAACAAGCACAAGGAGCGCTTATTCTCCAACAAAAAACGCTGCACAGTCCCAATTCATTGAACCAGACAGATTCTATGGCCTTCTCCATATCCAATAGTTCTATTGGAGAATACATTAGTGAACCCTATCCAGACATGCTAGAGCTAGCTACATGAAGACAATCCTGCCAAAGCTAGACAAATTCATAAAAAGGCAACGCTAGACCGAGTCGTATAGACAATAGAGATCCACAATAGACTGATGAGTTGCAATTTGGAAAGAGCTGCACTGAAGGACTCCTGGACTGATACCAAACATTAACAAAAGCAGTTCTACAACATGAAGAAGAGAAGTACCTACTTACAACCGTGATTAACGCCACAATCTTTTACGCGATGTTAGGGTGGATTAGATTTGATAAAAATTGCAAATTGGCTAAAGCCCAGCATAAAATTGTCCAATCCAAAAAAAAAATTCTTGAAGCTTGTTATTGTTGAGGCTTATTATTCTTAAACCATGGATTCACATTTCTAGCAAGAATATTTAATTGAATTTGAACATACCACACATCTGAACTAGATATTACGGCACTGCTATCTCCAGCTCATATAAATTTTTTTTACTATTAAGAAAATTTACAATATTATGTGCAAAAAGTAAAGGGCCCAAAATACTGTCTTGAAGTACGCTTCTGTCAAACAACAAGCACAAGGAGCGCTTATTCTCCAACAAAAAACGCTGCACAGTCCCAATTCATTGAACCAGACAGATTCTATGGCCTTCTCCATATCCAATAGTTCTATTGGAGAATACATTAGTGAACCCTATCCAGACATGCTAGAGCTAGCTACATGAAGACAATCCTGCCAAAGCTAGACAAATTCATAAAAAGGCAACGCTAGACCGAGTCGTATAGACAATAGAGATCCACAATAGACTGATGAGTTGCAATTTGGAAAGAGCTGCACTGAAGGACTCCTGGACTGATACCAAACATTAACAAAAGCAGTTCTACAACATGAAGAAGAGAAGTACCTACTTACAACCGTGATTAACGCCACAATCTTTTACGCGATGTTAGGGTGGATTAGATTTGATAAAAATTGCAAATTGGCTAAAGCCCAGCATAAAATTGTCCAATTCAAAAAAGTTTCTTGAAGCTTGTTATTGTTGAAGCTTATTATTCTTAAACCATGGATTCATATTTCTAACAAGAATATTTGATTGAATTTGAACATACCACACATCTGAACTAGATATTACGGCACTCCTATCTCCAGCTCATATAAAAATTTTTTACTATTAAGAAAATTTGCAATATTATGTGCAAAAAGTAAAGGGCCCAAAATAATGTCTTGAAGTACGCCTTTGTCAAACAACAAGCACAAGGAGCCCTTATGCTCCAACAGAAAACGCTGCACAGTCCCAATTCATTGAACCAGACAGATTCTATGACCTTCTCCAAATCCAATAGTTTCTAATAGTGTGTGACCAATCAAAAAACCTCCCAGTGATCCACCATTCCGTAACTAATATCGTCGAAAAAGCTTATCACCTTTTCAGCCACTATGACTAAATACGTGCAGGACCTCAGTCACAGAGACCTTATCACCATCACAGCTTTATTCGCTGACCAATTTCGTGAGCTGATATCTCTGAAAAAATAGTGGAACACATTATGTGCGACTGGAACCGGACCACCACCTGAAACAGCCTCGAAGCAGATCTTGAACTTCTCAAGTAATTTGAAGATCAATTATTAGGACTAAAAAATTAAAGTTAATCTACTTACTTTTTAAGAAGTATATCCATGTAATCGAAACCTCGACTTATATTTTTATCACCCATTAAAACATCCTCAATTTCTTGCTGGCACAATCTTTGTAAGCAATATCAGAATTCATCACGTCATTTTGGCAATTTCTAAATATTCATGTAGGATCTATTTTACTGGTGGTGGTTATTAAGGTCTACTGCAACGATTGGCAGCATTTCTGAGGTTTTCGTTAATTTTTGCTGCGATAACTTTAGCGAAATTATCCCGGTTTGAACTTCAAATCTAGTTAGTCTACATCCAAATGTATCAAATATTTGACAGCGAAAGTAATCTAATGTCACTTAAGTTTTTCATGACTACGTGGTTCCCCCTGTATGCGTACAGGATTATAAGTATATTTTGCAAAAGAAAATCATTCTCGACAGGTTCAAAATTATAGACCCATCTCGTTACCGTCGGTCTTTTCTAAAATTTTTGAAATTTGAAATTGTAATTAATACACGACTAATGAATTGTCTCACTAAGAATCAACTGTTGTCACCTACGCAGTTTGGATTTGTACCCGGTAAATCAACATATAGTGCTATTTCTAGCGCTTTGAATGTAGTATAAGACATTCTAGATAGAAAAGGAGTGGCGGCTGGTATATTTTTTGATTTGACTAGCGCTTTTGACGCAGTCGATCATCAACTACTTCTTGCTAAACTATATTCAGTGGGTGTAAGAGGTTTAGCTTGTGATCTATTTTCATCATACATAACAAACAGGTACTCCAAGACAAGCATTAAGAGTGAAGTTGCTAACATGATCAAAACTAGGGAGTATTCGCTGATAAAAATCTTCCGGGGTGTTCAGCAGGGATCTGTTTTGGGGCCGTCGTTGTTTTCGGTATATGTAAATGATCTGTGCTCTCATTTGTGCTGCTTTCCACTGTCCCAGTATGCTGCTGATACGAGTTGCATTGTATTTGGAGCATCGATATCGCAAACTACGGTGCTGTGTAATAATGTTGTGAACAGCATGAGTGAGTGGTCTTCCTTGAATGGACTTGTCTTGAACGGGGCGAAAAGAGGTCTACTACATTTTGTTCCAACTATTCATAACACCTCCTCAAGCCTTTATATTCGTTGTAACGGTAGAAGTATACCTGAGAGTGACTGCGTGGACTTTCTAGGTTTGTCTGTTCGGTGGCTTAAGTTTTGAGCAACACTGTGAAGCGCTCCAATATAAACTATACTCGGCATTATACGCTGTTCGATCGCTTCGAGGCAGTGTCAGTTTGCAGTCAATAAAAATATTTTATTGTGCGTATGTTGAATCCAGACTACGGTATGGTGCTATTTTCTGGGGTTGCACCCCATCTGCAAAGAAGATATTTATATTGCAAAAAAGATTATTAGACTTATGATGGGAGCCGTATCTACAGACTCGGGCGACAGGAGTGTTTGGGATCCTCGGTATTTTGGCGTTGGCTGGTGTCTTTATTCACGAAATTTTGATGTTTTATGAAGCCAATGAAAGCACATTTGTAAGAAACTGTGACGTCTCTAGTGGCATGACGAAGAGATGCTGCCATAATCTAAGTATTCCTACACATAGAACTAAATTTTATGAGTCCAGTCCCATGTATCAAGCCATTATAAACTATAACCGATTGCCTGATTACATAAAATCCATAGCTAGTAAAAATCAGTTTAAATATGAGGTTAAAAAATATCTACTGGCGCATACTACACTGTGGGCGAGTACCTTGAGCAGTATTAATTGATTTATTGTTATTCTTATACATTTTAGTGTTTTAACCAATGTTTAGTGTGATTATGTTATAATTTTTTATATGCAATTTTTTGATGCATAATTATTATTCATTATTATTATTATAATTAAAAGTCCCTAAAAATTTTTGCAAAAATATCAAAATATCACACCAAGTTCCAACGCAGATAAGGCTAGAATTGAAATTGAATTGAAACTGGAACTCAGTCGGTCATAGGTATAGTATAAATAAAAAATAGCAATAATATTGTCAAATAGAAACCGCAAAATGCTCATCAATAACATTATATAATTTATCTGACTTTGCCACAACGATATACAAAACAGCATAATCAGTTTTTATCGAATTATTAGCAGAAATTTCCGCTAAATGCATTATCATTCTCATCGTCGTACCGTCCTGTAATTCCACATTTATTATCGTTCCCGCGGATGGTTGAAATTCGTGCCATCAGCTGTATTCATCAATTATTTAAATTTTCCGGATTCTTCTCCCGCCGAAAATATCCTTCGGTGTTTTACGCCGGGGCGAATTTATTAGACGAAAATAAATAACGAAATCCACGGAGATTAATCCAATTCCCGCCAACTTACAAATAAATCAATACTTAGCGACGAAATCTTCGGATTGAACTTTACTAGGTGAATAAGGGCGAGACGGCGATGCAAAATAAATCCAATCTAATCCCCCCGGACGTATTTGCTCAAACGTTTAAAACTGTTTGCAGTTCTTGTTGATTGCGTATGACTCTTCCCGTGAAAAATAATATAAAACGAAACAGTTTACCACGACAACCGATGACATCGCTGATGTAATTACTGCAATCAATACGATATCTGAGTGGATCGGTATTATAGGTTGGCACATATCATTACGAGCAGAATTGCGTTTTTATTAGTCGCTTGCCTCAATAAAATTAATTAGAAACAGAAAAAATATATTTTATTTTTTGCAATATTAGACGCCAATTTACACACGCTACTGACAATTTGCATTGTCAGTAGCGATCTTATATAATCGCTTTATCCAAGTTAACTCACGTGCACTTACATATATGATATGCTGATATCGTACAGGTAATCGTTAGATGTGCTAACGTTGCGAAAATGTCAGCGTTTTAACGAACTATACCTTGTTTGAGCTAAATTTAACGCCTTGCCAGCTGAAGGACTACATGAATAATGGTTTCCTATCAGTCGATGTACTTCCCATGCATCAATGTTCCGTCAGGCCTCGACGTTAACTAGCCGTATAAAATTCACCACGTTCTCGTTTAGCATGAAAGCAGACTTCGTAGGGTAACACAGAGGAAGATGTATGTATGTATAACATACCTTGAGTTTTTTTTATCTCTGAACATATAACGTTAACCATCCCCATCCTTTGCTATGTTCAGTTTTAAAATGGAGAAGTCAATGCATTGCAGACAATTGTATTATGTAAGTCAATGCACTCTTTGAAAAATAAACATTCAAATACGTCAAGACGTCTAAATTTTATTAAAATAAATTAACTGGATTGTCATTTCGTTATTAAAATAATTCAATTAAACACAATACAAGATTAATAGGTTTAATTTCGTTGAAAATGAAGCAGAAAAATACTACCGTGGTTGTGAATAACAAACCACGACCAGAATAAAATGACACATCTAATAATAATATTTTTAGGTTAGAATCATGTTATAATCAACAGGGGAAACGACCTAAAAAGCGTGCACAGCATTTTTTAAGAAATTGGGACGCAATGCATTACACGCAGTGAGTATGCGATTCCTTAATATCTGGTCTAATCACCAGATAAGAAGTAATTTACTACATAAGTACAAATTTCAGAAAAAAATGACAATATAAGGAAATTGGGGTTCAATGCATTACACGCAGTTAGTATACGATCGTTTAGTTCTTAAATAGCTTTTATTTGTATATTATTATAAATTTTAGACTAGCGATAACCCTAAGGAAAAGTCACTTGGCGACAAGTCAGGCAAGCATGGTGGCCCAACGATAGAACCAAATCGGCCTGTCCAGTGATCTGCATTTCATTATGTAGAGAGTGTGATGGGGCTTCTTGCTAATACAAATGCCGAGCAAATTTATTGACAGTTGAAAAATTTGACAATATTCACTTTAACCCCCGTGTGTACTATTTCTGGTACACACTCGGCGTAGACCTGTGAACCGTGTGTACCACTTGTGGACGCAAAATTAGGCAATCTATTTTGCCCTGTGTCTCTAAACAGTACACATTCTCCATAGAAATCAATGCATTTCGATTTACACCTGGTCCATGGGTAAAGCTTCTGAGCCTCAGTTTAGAAAAAATCGAAAAGCTGGTGTCGGCACACCAACATATACCAGGCAAATGTCACAAATATGACATAAAGCTCTTCAAATTATGCCCCAATATTAGAGCTGATAGACGAAAATATGCTGTACCAAATCAAAATACTCTTGCTTCCAGTATTGTAATGCACCTCATGGACCCATTACTGAATAGTGGCAGATCGTTGTACACAAACAATTTTTATACAAGTGTTGACTTAGCCCATCAGTTGATGAAGCAAGAGACTCATTTGATTGGTACACCCCATTCAGCACGAAAATTGAATCCAAAACCTGTCACCACCACAAAACTTTCCTGGGGAGAAATGATCATGCGTAAAAGCAACACAAATGTTACCGTGGATAAGTGGAGGGATAATAGAGATGTACTATAACCAGGCTAACAGATTTTTTAAAAGGGGACAAAACTAACTAGCCTCAGCAGGATTGGAGGTTTAAACAACAGGGCGCCAATATACAAATTTCAATGCGGTGCATATTCCCCAACACAAAAATTAACTTCCGGGCTAGGTGTGCAGATTGGTAATATAAAGGAAACACAAATTAAACTAATAACAATATTTATTACAATTAAATATGTACATAAACAAGATAAACAAAAGTTGAAATTTTAATCTTACAATAGCAGTGATACATTTCACAAGTTACTAAATTTAAAATATTTAACAGTGCAACAGTGCAAGTAATATACTTTTATAAAAAACTCTGACGTACTTAAGTAAAAACTAATACAGACCAGCTGGTATAATGGTAAAATTTATTATATCGGTAAAATTTGAAATTATGGCAAGTTATCACAAGAAATTTGATAAATTTACCGGCAAATAAGGAAGAAAAGGAAAAAAACGAGCAAACTAACCTTAAAAGAAAAGGAAATCTTTGGAATGCATGTTCCTCAGCTCTCTCTCTCCCCTTGGAAAATGCACCGCCGAGTCACCGAATACTGTTTCGATAAAAAGGAGGATTTGATGGGATAGTCTCACCACGTGGTAAATAACCTAAAACACACAAAAAGGAAACAGAAACTTTTCCGTAGTAAGGTATAAAATTGCCTAAATTCGAAATAGACAATAACAATTTAAATAAATTACTTATTTAGACAAAATCAACAGATCAGAAAGCGATAAATATTATTCAAGATAAGATAAAATAAGATACTCACCAAATTAACGACCGGAAACCAACCTCAGTGACTCGTATGCTTGAATCGGGATCGGGAGAGAGAGTTCAACAATTCGGCTTCACCTAAGAGGTAAGCTCGCATACTCGACATCGCAAAAACCGGAAATTATTGCAAAAATATCCAGCGTTGTTAAAAAGGTGTTTATATACAGCGCTGTTCAAAAGCGACAACATACAAATGTGCAAACATAACGAAAACGTTACAGTACTATTTCTGACAACTAAATCAGTCCCAGAAATGGTCGAAATAGAAACTAGACGCGGAGTAAAAAGGAAACCCTCTACAGTTTTCGAGTATAATTCAGCTAAAGCGTTACCTCACATCAAAAGGCATCGTACACACATATGCTTCGCCAGTCCGTCGCAGTATGAAGTGGTATCGAAAAATAGGCATGGAATTACTAGGAAACACTGCAATAGTTAATTCTGTCATTGTGTACGAGATGGTACCTAATGCATAAGAATATGAACATTACAAACTTTAGAGAGATGATTGCAGTCGCAACTTTCAACGCTTACATCGATCCTTGTAACGCTACTAATGTAGAATTCAAGGCTGCCCCCGAACACAAATAGAAACAAACATAAAACAGTACGATGAAATGTACAGGTTGCGTGCAGAGTTTTCTATGCAGGAATTCTTTTTTTTGATATGCACAATGTATTATTGAAAAAGAAACACATGTAAATAGTAACTCTTTGTGTTAACAGAATACAACATTCAAAAATAAATTGTTTACTTCTTTTTTATGCGATGTCCCTATTTGGCACACATGGTCTGCATTCATTGAGAGCAATACTTCGGACCGTATGTACCATCTATGGACACGGGAGAACAAAGAGTGGAGAAAACTCCCAAATACTAAAAGGTAGCTAGAAACCAAAATCCAATTCATCTTAACACATTTTTTCAAAAAAATGACTCCGGTATAGGGGTAAAGTTTGACGAAAATCCCTCTAGAAGTTAAAGTGACAATAAAGAAATACAGTGTAATATTATATTTCAGTTTATTTTTATTTCAAATATGTCCATGACAGAAGAAAAAATAACAATCGTAAACTGATACAAGGGTAATAACAATGTGTGCAGTATTCGTCACCTATTTTCAGTAAATTATCCAGACAGATCAATACCGCCGATCGGTACTATTTACAATATTACTATGAAGTTGGCATAGTTAATTTGCATAGAAAAGACAAATGCTTCCTATGTACTTACGAAGTAAGTGGAATTAGCAGATAATATTACGCTAAAGAGAATTATGTGACATCGCTGCGACACCTAGCGCAACAGTTTAATGTTTCTAAGTCTACGATATTTAAACAAAATCAAGTACAAACCTTACAAATTTGGCACTGAGAACTGAGTTTTGCGAAACTCTGTTGACCTATTAAATTAAAATGAATAGGTACATTAGAAAAATAGTTTTTACAAAGCATCATATTCCTTGAATGGCACCGTAAATCCCCAAAACTATCGGTTTTGTTTCTGCGATTTCAATCGTTGATATCCTATTTCTTCCTTATTCAAATGTGTACTGCTAAGAAATCAAATACTACATCCCCACACTCCGTATAATGAGAGTGTTAATGTTTGAGCTGGAATAATAGGCAACATCCTTATCAGTATGTTCTTTATCGATGGCACGCTTAACACAGATAAGTTTCTGGAACTCCTTTGGACACAAATTATTCTAGACATAGAAGATTCAGATATTGAAAATGAGTGGTTCCAAATGTATGGGGTCCCACCACATTCTGCTGCTGCTATTACGCAATTCATTAAAAATGTTTCCGGATCGCTAGATAGATCGAGTTGGCTTTATTGGCTGGCTACCACGCTTGCCTACCTTTTTTCTTTGGAGTTATCTCTAGTCTAAAATTTATAATAATATACAGATAGAGAATATTCAGGAACTAAGGAGTCGCATACTCACTGCATGTAATGCATTGAATCCCAATTTCTTAAAAACTGCTGTGCAGAATTTTTATTATCGTTTCGTATGTATGCCTGTATTATAACATGATTATAACCTAAAAATATTATTAGATGTGTCATTTTATTCTGGTCCGTTCAAAAACGATGAGTTTGGTATTCACAACCACGGTAGTATTTTTCTATTTCATTTTCAACGAAATTAAACATATTAATCTTGTATTGTGTTTAATTGAACTATTTTAATAACGAAGTGACAATCTAGTTAATTTATTTTAATAAAATTTTGACGTCTTGACGTATTTCAATGTTTATTCTTCAAAGAGTGCATTGACTTGCATAGTAGTACAATTGTCTACAATGCATTGACTTGTCCGTTTTAAAACTGACATAGCAAAAGGTGGGGATGGTCAATGTTATATGTTCAGATATTAAAAAACTCAAAAATTTAATTTAATCGGTAATTTTAAATTATTTTAGTGGAAATTATTCCTTTTATTGAAAAGCGACGCAACATTTCGATGATTTATAATACTAGCACGGAAAATGCTGTTAAATTATTCGCAAAAACATCTGCGTAACATAACACCCCCAATATTTCCATCAGACATTAGGCAGATAAGTATATTACTTCATTTGCTACCATAATTTCAAAGGAGAAATTCGCCAGCTATGGCGGTAAAACATTCAGTCAATTTCGAGAGATCTGGTTAATGTTACCCGAGTACCGAATAAACATTATATTAAATTTACATTGACTTCGCGTTCTGGCGAGCAAATATTAGATAGAGCGTAGCAGCGTACGATTGCACAAACCGTTTCAAAAATATCTTCGTTTATAATTCCTCGTTTGTATATCATACGATGGGATGATCGAAGAGAAGGAATCATAGATAGAAGTCGTATTTTAATATAAAAATTTATTTTCAATAGAAGAAATACAAGAAAAGTTTTATTGGAGCCTGCAGTGTGGTCACTAATTACAAGTACGTTCTAGATTTTGAAACAACTGATTTCTTGACACCAGCCGTATTTTTCTTTTTCTCCGTTTCTCCTCACATATCTGCATGTATAACAACGCACAATGACACCCAAATCCCTCTGTTGACGCACACATCGAAGTAAAAAATCGCCAGTTAAACAACGGAATGAATTATTAAAACGGGCGCATGTTTATTTCATGTGTACGGCTGCATTGAGTGAGCACATGCGTTACATAAAAAGTTAACGCAAGCCAATAAATCGCGAAACTTTTCTAATAAAAGTAAAAGAACGAATAACGCGAACGTCCGATAAAAAAAAATCAAGATACGACAGAAGCCTGTAAAAAAAGTGAGAAACGGACATGAATGTGTAGTGGAAGCTTCTCTGTTTTTTATCACGCAATCAAAGCGTATTTTCGTTGACCAGTTTGACAGCCCACCAATCCAGTTTCCGACCTCCTAGCCCCTGCCTGGTTTGGATACATATTGATCTATCCCTCCTAAGTACACCCTCCAAATGTCAGGTTGCTAGGTCTGGGTATCACAAGCAACGCAACTAGGCTTAGCGCGACCGTCTGCAATTAGGGACCTGAATAGAGAGCTCCAATTCCACATAGGAGCACTTTGACCTCGGTTTTTGTAGGTAAACCGGGCGAAACCCCGCGACTATTTCTTTATCCGATAGCAAATTTTCTCAGCTTTCATAATATACATATGTAGGTTGCATTTAGAAATATTTCCCCTTTTGACCGATAATTTGAAATGATCAAAACGGTGTAAGATTTCGACGACCTAGGTACCATTTTTATATTTTTTTGGCCAAGAAAGCCCTTTAACTCAAATCTGAGACTTTTTTCGTATTCAGCATGGTCTATTACATAATATATATTCAGAATTTTAGCGAAATCGGAGAGACCGAGATTTTTTCAAAAATTGCAAGTGAAAAATGTGGATTTTTGACAATTTTTTCTTTGACTTAATTGACTTGACTTTGATTTCAATTAAATTTTTGATATATGTATATGTAATTGACCTTGCTGAATACGATAAATCTATCAAATTTGAGCTGAAAGGCTTTTTTTGGTCAAAAAATGTATAAATAGCAACTGGGATATCGAATCCTAGCTGCTATTTAAGCATTTTTGTCAAAGAAAAGTCGTTATCCCAAATCTGACACTTTTATCGTATTCAGCATGCTCAATCACATACCTATCTATTCAAAATTTCAGCGAAATTGGAGAGGTCGAGATTTTTTTTTAAATGCAAGGGTGGTTATGGAAAAAACGTGGATGTTTGATAATTTTTGGAAGGGATTTTGATTTCAATTAAATTTTGGATATATATGTAATTGACCATGCTGGATACGAAAAAAACATTTGGGCTAAAGTGCTCTTTTTGGGCAAAAAATATGTATATAAATAGCAGCTAGGATCTCAAATTCTAGCTGCTATTTAAGAATTTTTGTCAAAGGAAAGTCGTTAGCCCAAATGTGACAGTTTTGTCGGATTCAGCATGGTCAATTACATTTATATTCAAGATTTCATCGAAATCGAAGAGTTCGGGATTTTTTTCAAAAAACGCAAGGCTGCCGTCTCCTCCAACATAATTTTTTGTGGTTTGAAGCCAAATTGTCCCTTTAGATGCGCTTTTGAGTTTGGAAATGTTCAAGGTAATGATGATGGCGCGAACAATCACTACTATATATAGTTCCTAGAGACTGTCTAAAAAGTCTTTTCTTGAAACTATTTCCAGAATAATTTCGGAATAGTTTAAAAATGGTTTCAGAATAGTTTCAGAAAGGTTACGGAATGGTTCTAAATCTCCTTGATATTCGTAAATCTCTAGTTCAGTAGTTCCCAATCTATGGGTCGTGACCCACTAGTGAGTCGCGGAATCGATTCAGATGGGTCGCGGGAGCACGGACCCCTGGAAAAATATGGGTATAAGTGTTTTGCGGACTACACACAAATATGAAAGTACATATATTTCAAAATGTAGAACCTGCTCTCATACAGCTTTCATATTTGGGTGACATATTCAGTACTCTCAATACTCCCAATTTAACCCTGCAAGGAAAAAATGTTCACAAGTTCTAGATAAAATAGAAGCAACTGTTAAAAAGCTTGAAAGATGGTCCAATAA
This sequence comes from Popillia japonica, assembly GCA_004785975.1. NCBI lineage: Eukaryota > Metazoa > Arthropoda > Insecta > Coleoptera > Scarabaeidae > Popillia > Popillia japonica. The sequence continues at coordinate 39,148 of SMLS01067858.1, forward strand.
AGTGGACGACAGTTGGTTTGATTCTTTCCCAGCCCTAAATGACTTTTTACAAACGTGTGAAATCAAAGTTGACGAGGAAACTACAACAGCAATGAAGGAACATCTTGAAACACTGACCTCTAGTTTTAGGTAATTTTACTATATCCACTTGGACCAATGTGGATAATTTCTTATTTAAAAAAATTGTTATTATTTTCATCATAAAATTAGTTAGATAAGGAAACCGTTTGTAGAGACAACCTTAAGAATTTGAAGCTGTCAGCATTGGAGGAAGACTCCCTGATAGAACTGTCACGTGATTTTTCTTTGAAATCTGTGTTTCCAAACTCAAACCTAATCCCATTTTGGATCAAGACGAGAGGAGAATATCTAAACTGTTGTAACAGCGCTTGGTGTGCGCTTTGATTGCTTTCATAAATAAAAGATAAACAACTGTTTAATGAGTCTTACTTAAAACGAGCCACTAATAATACAATGCTGTTACAATACTTCGTCAACTATCTCTATGTTATATATGATGAAGTTAGGTACATACATACATACATGTAACAGGATTTTCAAAACCAAAAATGAAATTCAAGTCCTGCAATAAAAAGAAATAAACTTTGCGTGGAAAACGAGGTACGCTTACAATTAAGAAGTTTCAATCCAGATATATGTAGAATGTCTCGTAAGCACCAAGACTAAACAATACCACAAATCTCATTGAGTGTGCCATTTAGTTTGTATAAAATCAATTTGTTAATTAGCAAAATAGTGTTTTTTAATAATGTTATCTTTACCTTATTATATATTACGCATGAATTCATAACAATATGTAATACAATTCAACTATTTTGCTTGCTATTTTTGCCAAAGTGATTGTTATTTTGTAATTATGTTGTCGGTTATGTTATGTTTATTGTTCGAAACGTCACAAAACAATAAATTATTGAAAGATAGCTATCAACTTGATTGAATGTGCCCATCGCTCACGGGGTGTAAATTCCGTAGAAGCCTATTTCAATTGGTTGGTGGCAGTTTGAATGAAATTACAGGTGTTTAATCTTAATTATTTTAATATAAACTTAAACTCTCGCACAATAAGTTTGTAAAACAGGTCACTAAACTAAAAACTAACTTAACCAACAAAAACAGAACATGACATCAAAAAAATATCGTATGACAGCCAGAGATATAGAGTAGAGCTGCTATCCGGATCCGGATAATTTTGGATCCGGATAATTTACTATCCGGATATCCGGAACTGAGTGCTATCCGGATCCACTATCCGGATCACCTATCCGGATCCCCTATCCGGATCCACTATCCGGATCCCCTATCCGAAACCTCGGATCAGGATTTGCTATCCGAAACATCGGATCCGAATCTGCTATCCGAAACCTCACATCCGCTATTGAAAATCATCAAATTTGCATTCTTTATGAGATTTGTATCAATAAGATTATTTTGTTCGCGAGTTCTCGCTAACATTAAAAAAATAGTAAAGAAAAAATGGTTTACGTTCCAACATTTTGCTTTGTAAAATAATAAAAAAAATCAATATTATTCATTAATATTATAAGTAGCTAATAGATATTGCTATGTACAACGTTTTAAGAAGAATATAAGTACTTTATTGGTATGTTAAATAAATAAATAAAATGAAAAATTGGGAACAAAAGGTATGTATTTGGTCTGAAGAGAAACGCAAATATATAAGGTTTTACTAAATAAATAAGAAATATGAAGTAACAATTATGAAGCACAAATCGGTTAATTCCAAACAAAAAAACGTTTGCAGTGGGACTTTTCTGCTCAATCCAGGTTTCGGATAGCGGATCCGGATCCGAGGTTTCTGATAGCGGGTCCGGATCCGAAGTTTCTGATAGCGGATCCGGATCCGAGGTTTCGGATAGTGGATCCGGATCTGAGGTTTTGGATAGCGAATCCGGATCCAAGGATTCGGATATTCGGATAGTTTTGGATCCGGATATCCGGATCTTAATTTTGTCGGATATCTGCAGCACTAATATAGAGTAAAGAGAACGCTCATAAACCACTGCGCATCCAAATTTTGATGTACACATTGGGAGTCGACATTTTTAACCTTCAGACTACCAACATACTTAAAATTTAAGGTTGTAAACCCATAGATGAAATATTCTCTACAAAATAATAAGAAAGATAAGAGTAGGAAGGATGCGCATAAACCACGGTGCAGCTAAATTTTGATTTAGTTTGTGTTACCTAGGTTACGCATATATAACTTTTTTCGGCTTGTTTTTGAATTTACGAAAAACAATTTATTATTTTTGAGGTTACATTTACATTTTCAGTTATTAATTTGAATTTGTTTAACATCCCGTCTACTGTAAGAGCGTGTAAGAACGTAAGCGTTTTAGAGAGGATTTTCATCATTTGATTTTATTATACATGCATGATTTCTTAATTTTACTTACGTTTTCTTACGGGAAGGTTATTGCAAGAGTGGTTTAAAAGTAGTAGAATATCGTATGCCTAATATTTATAATACTCAAATTGATAATTTTTAAGTCTAAAGCAAATATTTTGAAAGTTTTTAGGGAAATTAAATATAACTTGGATTATATGTATTATTTTAATGATTTGAGTCAATAGCTATGCTTGTTCAATTGAAAATTACTTAATTGAATAAAACCATGGGTTAGAACAAACTATTCATTGCATTATTCTGTAGGGAATGCTAAGTCTACGGGTTTGCAACATTGAATTCCAAGTAAGTTGGTAGTATGAAGGGTAAAAATGGCGACTTTCAAAATTAGACATTCGCGCATGTTATACGAGCATTCTCCCTACTCTATATCTCTGATGACAGCAGCACACTTTTTTCCCTTGCTTCTTATTGGCTATTTGAAAAATTCGATGTTTTTTAACAGTAGTACCTGTTAGTAATGTTGAGTTGCTAAATCCAGGTTGCATTGGATTAAATACATTTGTCTCTTGTCATTGTATTGTCAAAATATATTGTAATTGAAGTAAGACAATAAAAAAACGAAGTTCTAACAGGTTACGGGTCCAGTCCACGCGTGTTGTGTTTAAAAAAACTTTTTAGAAGAATACACGGTATAAATAGTAAAAATGGGAAGCAGCGAAGAGTTCAAAGTTCCTAAGTTAGAAGAAACCAACTATTTCCCGTGGTCAGTAAGAACAAAAGCCGCGTTAATCCAAAAACAATGTTGGGAGGCCATTGATCCTGGCTACAGTGCACCTATGAGCGAAAATGAAAATAGGGTAAATCAAAAGGCGTTATCGTTCCTATTATTAAGCGTCAGTGATAATTACTTAGAAGACATTGGCGAATGCGAACAGGCAAAAAATGCATGGAGTATATTAGAAGATATTCATACAAAGTTTGGGCTATTACATACAGTAATGTTAATTAAAGAAATGGTGACAATTACAAAGACCGATGACTTACCAATGCAGGAGTACTTGGGAAAAATACAAGATATAAATCGAAAAATAAATAAGGTTGGAATAGAATTCCCTGACAATCTCCTAGCATGCTTTTTCTTAATGGGTTTACCGATGGATAAATATGAAGGTTTAGTGAGAAACTTAGAACGAGAAGACGAGAAGTTAAATACAAAAACAGTGAAAGCAAAGTTATTATTAGAAGAGAAGAGACTAAAAAGAGATGAAGAGTTAGATAGTGGAAATAAGGCATTAGTTATGAAGAACACAAATTGGAAAGTGAAGAGAAATACTGAGAAATATGATCGGAATAAATATGGTAGAGCAGAAGCATCATCCAAGGTTATATTTTGTTTTTCATGTGGTGGCAAGGGACATATTGCCAAATTTTGCAGAAAGGCAAATAAGAAAGATGAGAATAATGAAGCTAGCGGATCTGTCGCTGCAGTAAGTAGAGAGTATCGAGCACTATGTATGACCAAAAAGGAACAAGTTTATAATATCAACGAATGGACACTCGATTCAGGTGCAACTGATCACATGACAGCTTTTAAAGAAATTTTAAGTGATTTTATTGAAGTAAACTTAGGCACAGTGATTACAGCAGATGGAAACAGATTAAAAATTAAGGGTAAGGGAAAAGCTTTATTAGACATTGAAGATGAATATGGAGGATGGAAGATAGAGCTTCGAAATGTTCTGTATGTTCCGCAATTAGAAGACAATTTAGTATCGCTTAGCAAAATAGAAGAAAATGGGTCAAAAATTATTATAGATGAAGAAACTGCTAAGATAGTAAACAAAAACGAAATAGTAATAGTAGCAAAGAAGAGACATTTATTATATAAGTTTGAAACAAGAGAAATAATGAGAAAAGCAGTGAAAGTTACAAGTATAGATACTTGGCAAAGAAGGTTTGGCCATGTTCATACGGAAGCAATAAAGAAAATACCAGAACTAGAAATAAAGGACAATGATGAACAGAAAGATTGTATCACATGTATACAAGGAAAAATGAGACGAAGAAAGTTTCCAACTGGTAAGGCTGTCAGAACGAAGGAAGCATTAGAAGTAGTGCACACAGATATAATGGGGAAGACCACACCAGCATCACTAGATGATAAGGACGAAAATGAAGAAGTTGAAGAAAATAATGACAATGGAAAGGAAGTACGCGAAAATAATAAAGAAGAAAGAATTAATTACGCCGAAGAAAATGAAGCAGAGATATTAAATCCAGGGGAAGGTGAAGAAGTAGAATTTAGAATGTCAGAAAGAGAAAGGAAGAAAACGACTTGCCATTATTGTAATTTAGTTCACTGTAAACAAGAGGATATATCTGATCCAAAAACACCTGAAGAAGCATTGTCACGCACAGAATCAGATAAGTGGTACAAGGCAATGGAAGAAGAAATTCGGAATATAAATAGAAACCAAGTGTGGGAAATAATAAAGCGACCTATAGACGAAAATATAATTGGAAGTGAGTGGTCTTCAAAGAAAAGAAAAATCAGAATGGATATTGTGAAAAATTTAAAACAAGATTAGTAGCTCAGGGCTGTAAACAAATACCTGGCATAGACTTTGAAGAAACATACAGTCCTGTAATACATAAAGACATTTTAAGGTTACTATTAGCCTTAGCAGTTGAAAAAGGCTGGGAATGTGAACATTTAGACGTTAATTCAGGGTACTTAAATAGTCCCATACAAGAAACGGTATTTATGGAACAACAATATTGCTGATATCTTTACTAAGCCTTTAGGTAGAATTAAAAATGAAGAGTTTTGTATAAAATTAGGTTTAAAACTTGAATGATAGTATTTTTATGTGTTTTGGATTTAAACTTAACTTTAACTTCTTGCATATATTTGATTTGTGTATTGTTATAATTACTATATTTAACAACACAACAAGGGGAAGTGTTAGTAATGTTGAGTTGCTAAATCCAGGTTGCATTGGATTAAATAGATTTGTCTCTTGTCATTGTATTGTCAAAATATATTGTAATTGAAGTAAGACAATAAAAACGAAGTTCTAACAGTACCAACTATAATAATAAAAAAACTAAAGGTCCCTAGCAAGTAAGCTACTAATACAAAACTAAAGCCAATTTGATTTTAAAAACTTAACAGATAGTATTGTTTTAATAGCTTATTCACGAATAAACCATTATTCTGCAACTGTGCAGTAAGTTAATTACTTATAGTACGTACAATGTATACTGGGTCGCAAAAATTTTTCTAGTAAGAAGGTGGGTCCCATTACCAAAAAGTTTGGAACCGCTGTTCTATTTCTTTAAAACGAACAAATAAGTCAACAGAGGCAAGATCTGAATAGTGGAAGGAGAAAAAAGGAATGCTCGTGGGTGACAGTATATTGGCCTAATGCACCAAATGCACGGCAAAAAAACCTTTGAGGACTTCCAGGTAAAATACAACTTTCATTGTTTGGCCAATGTGGACAATTTCACTCTGAATTGATTGTGTTATTTCAAAACTACCACCAGAACATAAGAGACATGATCCAAACCAAGTTCTATGTCAAAGTAAATTGTTTCCACATTTACATTGATACATCCTAGAAATCCTTACAATTTTTTATTTTTATTACACGCACATATTGCATGGACATATTTTGCTGGATCGTAATAATAAATCGACTTTAGTATTTTGTGAAGGACGCCAAATACGTAGTAGTACCTTGCGGTTCATTCAAAATCGTAAAAGATTACTGCAAACACGGTGTGAACCTTACTCAGCACCTCGTGAGATAAAATTGGGCAGTAAATTTTTAGATAAGTAAATTTCGCTACTACGGCAATGTAGAAAAGGTCTCTTCAAATAGAGGATATAAATCATGACGCATATACGCGGTGAACTCATCTTTAAAATTAAGCACAGTCCATACGCAAACGTGAGAGAAGCCTAAGTTGTAGATATATGGTGTGAAAATTATAGTAATAAGCATAACCGCTGAACGAAGAGACAGTAATGGTGGTCGCGTAGGTAGGGAAATTGTATTCATGAAATGGAAGAGCTTCGTATCACAGAGGTCCTGATAAATGTGTGGTCGATGTGATATTCCTCGCATGAGATACGAATACTGCTGGGTCTTTTATGTATGTGTGCGTGTGTGTGTATGTGTGTAGTTGGTATGACGGAGGTGGCTGGGAGAATGTTTGCGACACAGCCAACTATCGTGAAATAGGAACCGCCGACGAGAATGCAACTGTCACACGGCGTTAGTTCCAATGCGTTGCAATGAAACTACGGCTTTGAATAGAAGTCTCTCTAGACATGGGAAAATGATAAATAACGTCGTGTCTGTGTCTGGTAGAAAGTTTAGTTTTCACGTCATCAGAACTTTCATTATTGTAACAAAATAAGATAAAAAAATGAGCAACCAAGTGAAAATTGCAAAGCCATGCTCATGTTCATATTATTATTTATTTAGAATAATTATTATTTAACCAGCTGACGTTTAGGTATGTACCCTTTAAGACCCCCTTAAGTACCCCTTTAAGAAATTTGTGCACTTTATTTTTTCTTTGCTTCTTCTTTGCTCTTCTTTATTGTTATTGTTTAATCTAAATGAATGTTTGAAATTCTTTTAGATCCAGAACATCTATAAAATAATTGGCAAAAATGGAAGGAAAACGAGACAGCAGACCATCTGGCCAAATAAGGTTTGCCAAAGTCCATTGGTGCTGGTCAGTCAAATGGATATACATCAACTCCAAGAAATGATGGCAAAGATCACCACGTCAAAGACAGACAGTTCTTAAAGGAACAGAAGCTTCAAGTTACTAAAGACCTACTGAGTAAATACAGGATGACTGTCCAAATTATAAGTTTGCTGACCGGTATAAAAGAGGTAAAAAAGACGTTCGAAAGGAATTCGCAAAACTTTAGAGAATTGACACTGTCACCAATTTTTTAGTAATCAAAGTCCCAATGGTCTTCAATTTTTGCATCTTCTAATTAGTGTTGTGTCACGAATGACACAAATAAAAACTATTAGCTGTTTAGGAAATAACCAGATTATTATATGAAACATTTTTTTTACAATGATGAACTAAAACTGCCCTCCCTCCTCCCTTACCTTATAATTTCCCGATTTAATTAAATGCTGTGCGTGTTTTGTGTATCCAATGTCCTTTGCTGTTCAATGCTGTCTGCGTTACTGTCTCCCTGCTGTTTGAAATCCTCTTGTTCTTCCCGCATTTTTTCTTGTCACTGTTCCCTTTAATTTCGATTATTTAAGTTCTAATTGGGCACTTTTAAACGTTTTACTCTCTTTTTAGCGTTCGTACAAGTTTTTGGGACTTGTTTACTTCTGTCAACTTTTTAAACTAATCAACAACTCTCCCCTCCCTTTTGTTTTTCTATTTCACCAAGGGCTACCAGCCGCTGAATTCTCGATTCCACTACTTGATATTTTAAGAGGTGATTTTTGTAATTCCAGCTTGAAATTTATCGTTGTTACGCCGAAATGAAGGTAATTATGTATTGTGTATGTTTGTGATGTATTTTTACAATAAATTTTGAGGAATAAAATTTTTCACATTACAATCTGGGTTTTTGATATTTCCGTGTACACTTCGTTGGCTAGACTTATTTTTTTTAATTAATTAATTAATTACTAAAGTAATTAACCTATCTAAATATATATTAATAAACAATACAAGTAAATATTATTATTAAATTATGTATAAATTATGTGTTTCAATATTAAAACAATCATAGAATTACCGACATCTACGATGCTAATATGAACTATATTCTATATTTCTATATTCTATATTTCTTTCTAATTTTATCAAAACTATCTTCTAATTAGACCTTTATTATTTTAGCAAGAAAGGTGAAATTGGGAAAAATTTTAAAGTGGGGTACAAAGTGACAGGTAATAGGACCGCTCCTAACCATACCGGTATGAGTAGGTATCTCGCAAAAATTTACCTTTAGTTTGTCATTTTGCCTGTTTATATTTTTGACAATGACAATGAGAGGTTATGCTGATATTCCGACACCTATGTTGGCACGCTTCAATCATTGTTGCTCGCATTGTACGAGTATATGAACATTACTGGCAAACTACGAGGCTGCAATAGTCTTTCGCAACATCCGCTTTTCTAGAATGTTCAGACATTTTTTCTGAGTTGGACAGGCGCCGAACCAGCCGTATGTAAGAATCACTCGGAGAAACGTTGTAGGTATAGATCAAGATCTTGATTGTAAGACCATAAGACGGAGTGAGCTCTTTCAAAGAAACTTGGAAATGATCTTGAAAACATATTACTCTTGCGTCAAATGTAATACCTAATAAGTATTTCGACTTGGCTTGCTATAAAATTATTTCACCTGCAATGACCAAGTTTGTTGGAAGTAGCTCACCTTACATTTTTTCCATATCCCTTTAGGCTTGTTCGGTTGCGCTGCTGAAAGTGCTCAATATCACTTTTGTCAACATCCGTATGTTCGTTAGGAATTTAGCTGCTGACAAGTGTTTTCGACACCCGTTCATGACTCGTTCGTTTGCATTCAGCAAATTGCTGTATGTCAGAAGTAGCAAGTTATACTTGCTCATGCTTCAAGTGTGTAGCAGATTTATCCGCTGAAGGTGATCTATTTGCTGTTTCTAAATCTGCTACACTTGCTATTTTTGATAAAACTTAGCAAAGTTAGCAATTCAAACGAACAGGCCTATAATGTTTTTTTCTAGATATTGCCGATAATAGTCGATAATCAGTAACAGTGCCATCTATTGATGCATAGTTAAACTAGCGTGGTATAATAGAAACCTTTCTTATTACAATTATACAGATTCCTATAATTAAGTTAAAACCTGTTAAAACACTACTGTAATTAAAGTTTCTACTCAATATGACAGCATTCTACTGATATAATTTTTATAATTTGGTTTTCTACTAAGATGTGGCACTATAGGGCAAATAAATCGTAAATTATGATTCTCAGCAACCCTCAAAGTCAATTTATTTAAATTGCACAGATGGTGACGAGACAATTAACTGCCGATGCTTAATTACACCTGCCACGGGCAAAAAACCTATAGCTTCTAACGAATGAAAACAGGCTATCTTTCGTTTTAGTAGATAATTCTCACAAATTTTATAAAAAATATTAGGGCCACATTAGAGAAGAAATAAAATTCTTGCTTAATAAGTAATATTATATCAAACTATCTGATTTATATGCAAGAAAAGATTAATAAATGTATATTAATGTGACCTCCTTCAACTAATCGTTACCTGGCTTTCGCCCCGTGTCAAATTCTATCTTTGTAAACGCCTGTTCGGCAACATCGTCAGTAAACGAATAAAAAAAATTGTTGCTAAAAAAGGAATGAAAATATGGGAGCCGACAATTTGACATAACACGGATAAAAGCGCTCACGGAAAAGGCTGTATTTGTTAGGAGAGGTCCACCAAAACATTTTCATGAAGACTGTTTGGTGAAATCTGTGAAACACCCACCAGCGGTCATGTATAAAGTCAGAGGGATCAGAACATTAAAATTATAATACGTACAAATATGTAAGGATCTAGCTCCTCAAAATGCTAGGGAAGCGCCTGAATTTTATCAAATTAAGCTCTTGGTTTCCCTGCCATGTTTTTCCCTAGTTCTTGCACAGAATTGTTAGAGCTGATATAAGAATTATTATTCTTATGATTATATTTTACATTTCAAAAATATCTTAACTTGTACTATCTAACTATTTTGTAAACATAATCCTATATATCACTAAATTTCTGTAGATAATTTTGTTCATAGGCATAGCGTTATTTATTTATTATTTGACACGAATTAAATGTAAATTTCATTCCACCGACGAAGTTGTAACGAAAACCAAATTATATTGTAAAGGTTTTGGAATAAGTTTGATCTTTATTCGAATTAGTGTTGTAATTGACCTACAAGTGGAGAAAATATCAGGAAAATAAGATAAGTAAAAAAGATCATAAAATACATATACTAATTAGGTAAAAACGGAATTATGGATCAAAAACAATGTAAAAGCAATTTAGAAACTGTTCAGGTGGCCTTTGATGTTCCCGAAACATTTTTGAAGTTATTAAACTCAATTTTACTTGATTCAGGACGTGGTAAGAAAAAACTACTAAACATTTTATTTATTTATATTCAATAAACTTTTTCTTGAGTAGGTAAGTCATAAATTCTTTATACATCCAATTGCAAGTATATTTCAATGACATTGCATCATTGTCGCAATGGTATAACAACATTTGTATCACGAACATAGAAAAAACGCAACATTTTGTAGTAACAAATCTTTTGTGTATAAGGAATATGGAAACAATAAAATGACTAAAAACTTTATCAATTTATTACAGTTTCGGTTTTAAAAGCACACTGCTGAAACGTTTCTCATATTTAAAATATAAGTAACTCTACCTGAATAAAATATGGAAATTTGACAGTACATTACGTAGTTGGCAAAGCAAAGCCAAATGACAATAATATGAAAAGTCAGTATTGCAACACAATCGTACATAATTTAGCATCATCACATGTTATAATATCGTATATATATTATATATATTATATTACTATACATTCACTAGGTGCAATTACAATTATAATAAAATATATTAAATATAATAAAAAAAGAAATGGATCCATCAACGTTCTTACAGATAAATTAGCTGAAACAGAATAAAAATTAGATTTCCTGGAATAAATTCGTGCCATTACGCATTTACTTCTTTTTCAATGTGAAGAAACTCTTTCGCTTTTGATCATCTTTCTGTCCTGAAGCGGGCAAAGTTTGCGAGCGTGAAGGTCCTGCAGATTTTGCGTCTTGTATATCGGTGATCCTGGCGACCCAATTGTTCATTTCACCATCATCGTGGGCCTGGAATAAGAATTCAGCTCCGCTCTCCAGTTTTAGACGGAAAACGTGTTTCCTCTTCTTGTAATCGTTGGCCACGGTAGCGCTGGCACCAAGTAAATTCAATGGCTGTTCACCCTTCAGCGTCTGTTCAGGCTGCGCTTTCGCAGATTTAGCATCCTTGTAGAAATGTAACTGTGTGCCTTTCAGAACACAGTACATCGCTATCCATGATCTGTTCGTTGATTTCAGCGTTGTGCTTTCCCACTCGTGTTTTCGCGTAAGAAGACCCTCCAAAGCAGGTTCTTCATCAGTAGGACTAACTTGCTCTGTACATACGAAAAGTGAATAAAGTTATTATTGAGGGCATGCAGATCAGATAAAAAAAAATGAAAAATACATCAGTATAGGAAAATGAAGGATTTAACATTAATGGGATATCTAGATTGTTCTTTTAAATTTTAATTAATGCTCGAAATAGAAACTAATTTTCTTTACTTTTGTTGAAGTGCAGCCAAACAAGCACAACAAATTTTTTTAGACATTTTGTTTTTTCAAAAAATTGCATCAATAGGACAACAAAATCCAGCTAGGAAGAAGATTGATGTTGCTGTAAAAACAGTTTAGCTCTATTGTCATGTGATAGCCAATCTCTCACTTTGAAATTCGATAGACCTCTTCAGCAAGGCCATCCCGGGATCTTATTTGGAAGTAAATCAGCAAGGATTGTTGTTTTCAACAATCAATTGCTCTGGAATTCTCGACAGTAAAAAATTTTAAGGGAGTAGCACTGTCAATGTAGCATGGTACCAATTTTAGACAATGTTTTCTTGATTGTAACTCAATGGGTTGGTGCACTTTCGGAGGATATCGCGAAAGTTTTCTTGCTGAGATTGGGCGCTGTATTAGTGGAATATCGAAAGAAAAACTGAGTTTATGACATAAACGCATTTAACTAATACATGAAAAAGAGCTACTGTTTATCATGTAGGTACCTACCTAAATTCTTGCACAAAAAAATATTTCAATTAGATTTTAAAACATACATAAACTACAATACTTATCATTGTCTTGTTTTTATAAGACTAACATCACCTAAACAGGAAGCGGACTCTATTGCACACTTAAAGCATATACCTGAATGGTGAGTGGCTTCGTCGTCGCTAGCCCCCGAATATTTGGGACTTTTCTTCCAGCGGAAGCTCCTAAACGGCGACTTGCTACGTGAACGATCCTTCCTGCGTGACTCCTTCTCAACAGGCCGAGGCGCTTTAACAACACAAATAAGCAAAACGCACACATAGCATGCACTACAACTTACTGAGTATATACTCTTAGAGTGTTTACAACATTCAAGAATATTACAAATAAACATAAAAAATATCGTAGATAGATACTGCATGCAATAGATTGCATAATCGGAGAAACAGATCATTTATTGTAGTATACATTTATAATTTTAACGAAAGAAAATAAGATGTACGTCAAAAAGCGAAATAATCATTCCAACGATAGCTAACAATAAAAATCACATTGCTTTCTTATAAATGATTGAACGGAAGATGCTATAGGTGACGAGATATGAAATACAAGGTAATCACAAAGTACACGATATATTTTAAATTATTACAGCTTTATAACAAATTAAGTTAATAACAAAACGAAATTTAATTGCTTAAGGAATGGGATTTTACTGGATCTATGGGAAATACTATGAGAAATTTTAAAGAACATGGTCTATAACTGAGATAACAAGGTTAGGACGACCAAGAATTAGTGATGTCCAGGCTGCAGAGGTTCTTCATGAAGACCAGGACATAACCATTAGCAATCAGCGGTGTAAATGCGATATCCAGACTTTGAATTAAAGGAGGCAAATTTGGTTACTAAATACGATTTTTCTGTACGAGTAAAATGGCTCACATAGGGATTGAATCCGAATGATTAATCGGTATTTTATGGACAGATGAGGTACGTTTTACTCTGAATGGTGAAGTCCACACTCAAAACTGTTAGAAAATCTACAAAAAATCGTTCAAGAAGGTCTTTATCACAAGAAAGTCACCAAAATGGTGCGGTTTTACAGTTGATTTTATCATATATTGGCAGTGGCGGCGGCAATTGCTATAAAAGTTTCCAAAAAAAAACGTTCAAAATGGGCTAAAAATGGTTACTTAAACCAATGCTGAAACGAAGGCAATTTACACATATAATTGCGGCTTGTACACCTCATGAGTTCCCGAATTAGATTTTTTAGATTCTTCCGAGTTTTTTAAATTTCTTCCGGAAGCAAGAACGTAGAGAATCTACTTTCTTCTTGCCGATTCTTTCGTTGTAGAATCGTCTACTTATTTTAACAACATAACCATATCTTCATTATTATGACGGTGTTGACCGTGTAATGATTTTGTAAAATACAGGGTGTCCGCGATATACAAAGCATGCATTTAAGGGATGATAGCTACAACGACTTAGAAACAAAAACATATAATACACCTTGGGTCCATCTGTAAGCGTAAACGAGAAAAAAAAATATTTCTCATGTCACAAACTTCGACGCATACTGTACAGCGCAAGCCGATCAGTGCAAGATTTACCCGACGATTACAGGCGTGTGTTCTTGCAATTGGGCAACACATCGAGCCTTTCTTGTAATACATTTTCTCCTGTCTCTCAAAAAGGTCCGTTTTAGGACCAACAATTTATCACAAATAAAAGAAAAGGACTAAATTTTGTAGTAGCCTTTACGAAAGAGCTTAAAGCGCCCTAGCATAATTGCGCTATTATTACATTGTTTTCATTTAATGCGACTTTCCCTCAGCTTCACGCCCTTTTCACTCAAACTTCAACATAGCATCGATTTTATTGTCATAACATTATTTAAAAAAGCGCAAAGGTACAGTTATTTTTAAAACGTATGGCCATTGACTTCGTACGATATGATACGATACAATGGCCTAATGTAGTTCAAGGTCGTATAAACATATGATGCTTGGCTTGCAACTGTGATTCTATTGAATACGTGTACAGTATGGTGTAAGAGAAATGACACCACGCTTCTGTTTCAAAGTATTAAATAATTCGTTTTCGTCGTTGTTTTCAGTTATTTCCAACTCTAAATTTTTTATATCGTTTTTTGGTTATTTAAGAAATATTGATGAGTTTTCTTGTACAGTTCGACCAAATAAGGTGTTTTAGAAATATTTTTTTTTCTCGTTTACGCTTACAGATAGACCCATGGTGTATTAAATGTTTTTGTTTCTAAATCGTTATAGCTATCATCCCTTAACTGCATGCTTTGTATATCGCGGACACCCTGCATATACAGTACACAAAAAGCAAAAGGATATACAATAAAAAATCTCAACGTTTCGCCACTAATGTAAGTGGCTTATTCGGGAGCAAAGAGTGTCTTGGAGGTACCAGAAGGTCACGGTAACTCGACGTGTAAACCACGCTAGAGGCATGGAAACCTTTTGACACATCAGAAGATTTTCACCTATCCGGAAACTCACTTGGAAACCCTCATAATAGAGACTCAGGCCGTGGAAACCTTCGATATCACTTAATCATCATCTATAAGCGTATTATGTGGAGTTGAATTTCCACAAACAAGGATGACTTCTGTGGAGAGCTATGAACTCAATAAGAAATTGTCCAGTCAGAGTTGCCGACCAACGTGTTTCAAGATCATTTGTTAAAGTGAGATTTCCAAAATTCATGACCACCAAGATTATCCGTGAGCTTAATCTAGCGGATTACTGGCTTACACATTTCGTGAAAATACTAATGTTTCTACAGTGAAATTTATCACTGAAGGATTATTGAAGAGGAAGGCTACCACCCAAATCAACTGTTCAACTGCGATGAAGCTGGTTTGCTGTAGAAAAAAATGCCCAGTAGAACGAATGTAAGTATGTATATTCATAAAACAGCCAAACCGGCAGAGAATTCAAAACATGTAAAGGCAGAGTAAAGCTGCTATTATGTGTTAATGTTGAAGGGCACGTGATCAAGTCAGGCGTTATACATCGTTCATAAAATCCTCGCACCCATAATAATAAAGATAAAAGCAATCTTTATGTATTGTGGCAATCCAATAAGAAAGCATGTGTTACAGCAACAGTTTACACTGAATAGTTTCGCTCATGCTTCATTCCTGAAGTCAAACGATACTTGGAACAGGAATTGTCATTTAAACCATTGTTAATAATGGACAATGCACCTGATCATTGGAAGCATTGGACCCTCTTCAAACACTATTTAATGAATTGAAAAAAACGAAACAGCAGCTATCTATAACAATGTTTTTCCAAAAAAGTGCAAAAGGGAATCTACAATCGAGAATCATGTGCCATCAACAAGATGCAAGAATCACTTGATGTTGAAGATTCTTCCGACTGGATTAAAAGGTAGTATTACAGAGCAAATTTCTGCAAATCATCCAGAAATGTTACAGAATGCTGTGTAGAATTTGGAGGAAAGGTTGGTAATCTTACAACAACAAAATAGAGATCATATTGAGCAATTGGCGCAACTGAGTTTGAGCATACTAAATCCCATTCCTTAACCAATTAGATTTCGTTTATTTTACCGATTCTCGCTAAGGTATAAGTCAGTTGATTAACTGTGTGGTCTCATTACATATCTTTCTTGGTTGGTGAAAATATCGTAATATACAGGATATCCCAGCAATAAAAAATAAAGAATTCAATTGGTCTTGAGCCGTCCCTGGACGAGCGCAGTACAAAGCGAGCGAAGACTGCATGTGCATGATACATCGAACATTTGCTGTAAATTTTCACCTCAACAATCGGTCCTTGTCAGGACCACCATTTTAATTTTATGAAAAGAAAATTGCACGTCTCTGTACGAGATTACTAGAAAGTAACTGCTAACAATACTCCATAATAAAGATCAAATCATTAATTGATTTTTCTCCAGCAGCTGTTAAAATTAATTACGAGATAAATTTTTGTTTAATTTTTAACAAAGCTAGATAAAAAATAAGCATATATATTTTCTAGCTTGATATTTACTGCAGTGTTGCCATAGCTAGGGAAATTTCCCTATACCTAGAGAATTTAGGTTGGTGCTAGAGAGACAGCGAATTTTTACGAAATACGGCTATAGTCTAGGAAATTATGGTATGTCACAATGTTTGCAGTATATATTTGGCGAATCCCCTTAACGTAAAAACTCAAAAAATTGTGAATCATGTAAGAAAACCTCGATGTACTACAGAGACTCCAAAAAAAATGGCTTAATATTTGTTAATTGCAACGCTAAACTAGCAGTAGTTTTTATTTTGAAAAGCACCGATTCAAACTTATAGATGTTGATCTGCATATGCCTACAAACCCTTCTAATTAATACCGGATTATGATTTAGTTGGTTTTATTAAATCAGTACATTTCTGTGGGCTGTAATAATGACCCTTACACGTACATGTTTTATGTGTTAAGGCTTGAATAAGTAACTTAGGAAATTAAATATGTAATTGAGGCTGGAATTTTTATTTTAGTGGTAAAATGTATACATTTAGACAATCATGCAGATTTTGAAGAAACAAATAAACTGTTGTACTAAATATACAGTCCGCGAAATACAAAGCATGCTTTTAAGGGATGATAGCTACAACGATTTAGAACCAAAAACATATATTACACCTTGGGTCTATCTGTAAGCGTAAACGAGAAAAAAAATTATTTCTCATGTCACAAACTTCGATGCATACTGTCCACCGGCAGCTGATCAGTGCAAGATTTACCCGACGATTACAGGCGTGTGTTGCAACACATTCAGCCTTTCCTGTAATACATTTTCTCCTGTCTCTCAAAAAAGTCCTTTTTAGGACCACCAATTTATCACAAATAAAAGAAAAGAACTCAATTTTGTAGTAGCCTTTACGAAAGAGCTTAAAGCGCCATTACATAATTGCAATAATTACATTATTTTCGTTCAATGCGACTTTCCCTCAACTTAAATTTTCATTTACCGATCGGAGGCTGCTATTAAATACGCCCTTTTCACTCTAACTTCAACATAACATCGATTTTATTGTCATAACATTATTTAAAAAAACGCAAAGGTACCTTTATTTTAAAACGTATGGCCATTGACTTCGTACGATACAAGTTCAAGGTCGTATAAACAGATGATGCTTGGCTTGCATCTGCGCTTCTAATGAATACGAGTACAGTGTGATGGACGAGAAATGACACCACGCTTCAATTTCTAAGTATGAAATAATTCGTTTTCATCGTTGTTTTCAGTTATTTTCGACCCTAAATTTTTGATATGGTTTTTTGGTTATTTAAGAAGCAATATGGATGAGTTTTCTTGTACAGTTTGACCAAATAAGGTTTTTTAGAAATATTTTTTTTTCTCGTTTACGCTTACAGATAGACCCAAGGTGTATTATATGTTTTTGTTTCTAAATCGTTGTAGCTACCATCCCTCAAAAGCATGCTTTGTATATCGCGGACACCCTGTATAATAGGTAAAATAAAACAGCCGTTGTGAACCATATTTTTGAAAGTAACACGTGCGAATTCAATACGCAAAAGAGGATTATTGATATGTTGTAAGAAAATAAAATCTGATTGAGTATAGAAGAATTTTGGAAAAAAATCTTCAGTCTTATATCGACGACATGCTGATGTACATACATACTTATAAATAAAAAGCAAATATAAATGAGCACAAATTAGGATATGTGCATTTTACATTGTAAAATACTTATGAAAGACAGCAGTTGTTTTAATTTTTTACTGAACAATGACTTATTTAAACATTTGATAGATTGTATTAAGCAAACATAGAATTTATTAATTATGTACCTAAATTGCGTGTGTGGGCAGTTAAAATTTATTTATCTGTGTATGTATATCTTTATTACATAGTTTATTTACATGTTATAAATTTAATATTAAGAGATAGGTTTTGTTTTTATAATTCTTGTAATTATTTTCTTTTTAATTTGGTATTTTAACCTGTAATCTACAATACGTTTTTACCTACGTCTTGAAAATTAGTTACACTTTTTAGGGAAATTTAGGGAATTTTTATGCAAATATTTAGGGAATTAAAACATTTCCCACTGGCAACACTGATTTACTGTAATAATATTAGCATTAGAATAAACTATAAATTTAAGGGCTCTTATTGTTTGGAAAAACAACACCATATTGTGCTCTTTCACTGCCACCGAAAAAATTAGCCAGCTATGTAGGAAGCAATCGATCACTTAGGTGCGTTATTGATACTAGTTGAGCTACTACAGTTACCGAAGCGCCTTATCAATAGTTTGGCTGTTGGTTTATGAATACGCACTTACATGCATACAATTATAAATTGTTTGCACTACATTCTTTAGTGTCTCGACGAATGCATATAAACATACATTTAATCAGTCAAAATTTGGTGC
This sequence comes from Popillia japonica, assembly GCA_004785975.1. Lineage (NCBI taxonomy): Eukaryota > Metazoa > Arthropoda > Insecta > Coleoptera > Scarabaeidae > Popillia > Popillia japonica. The sequence goes on from SMLS01067858.1 coordinate 57,887, forward strand.
GAACATTAATAAATTTAAAAAGTTTTAATTTCTTGGTTATTGTGGTATATTTATGTGTGATCCTGTTCGGCCATTACATATTTACTACTCCGTCTTATTATTGCTGGGACATCCTGTATATCACAACATACATTTATGCATATACTTCAGTGGGATTTTCCACCGCACCCGCATTACTCAAAATATCAATAGTATTGTTTTCATTTTCACAATAAACAATGCAACAGATGTAGTGCTTTCTTTTCTTATATATCAAGCATAAACCGCAGAAGTGTCAAGAAATATCAAGAAATAAACACATTGTTTTCATCAATTTCCTATCTCTCACATATTATCTACTTCCGCCAATTATACCCACATACATCATCGCAGTTTTAAACCCGATACATACATAACAACCTGCATTATTTTAAAAATACCTTCAGGTATTCATTACAAATTCAGACATCGATTTCCTATCATACTTATTATGAATTTTAATGCGAATAACTGAATACTATCCGGTATTTATTACTTAACTGTTAATTTAGAAAAAGTATCCACTGTGACTAGAAACTTTTTTATTTTAGTTTAAGTTTGTTTAAACTTCCACATATGCATGAATCATTGATTGATTTTTAACCAAAGAATAGAAAAAATCTACACGCATACGCACGGATATTTCTAAATAGGAACTATGTTTAAATCTTGGCAAAAAACCAACGTTTTTAGGAATTCAATCACATAGTATTGTGAAAATATAACTCACATACAGTCTAAAAATACTAGTCTAGCATTGGAATAATAATAAGCGTACACACTCTTAACGTAGCGTATCATTCAATTGACTCGAATTATATTAAGATTATAATCCGGATATAAGTAAGAGTATTATTACTAACCGTTACTGTTACGATGTATACATTACATTAATTATAGTAGTCTAGTCATTATATTACGCAAAGCTAAAAATAAAATGATGCATATTCATCAGGTATTAATTTTACGTCAAAAGCCAACGGTTTTCGGCGAATTTCGCTAATTTTAGGATTAGTGTCAGATCGGTATACCAATTATAAATTATTCAAATCAAATGATTTCACCAAAACAAACTCTCACAGAGTATAATACTTAAGTTTAATATGTTTACGTTTTATTAATGTGGAAGAAATTTCTCAAAGAGTAATTTAAAGTGTACAAACTTAATGTATGTATTTCATAGAACTCTTTAAATTTGTGGGTGCAATGTCATCAAATACAGTATTTCTCTTTCTGAGATAAGGTGATATGTTTTAACATAGTTAACCTATTAGAACTAGAAATTTGGTTTAATAGGCAAATTAGTGCCAAATCCTGCACGTGATAAGATGCTGGCAAGGAAGCAGTGTTTATTTTCTTTATATACATATATTTATTTATTTTTCAAAAACGTGGAATTCTCCGAATCAAAATTATGTCATCTATTTCTAGTATACTTAGACAATGCAGCTTTCGCGGATTTAAGTATTATAAGGATCAATGATTTGGAGTTTATAAATGGAGTTTTAATAATGTATGCTTGGATCACTATAACTCAATTTTAAATGTTGCACTTTTAAGATGTGGCCAAAACTAGGTTGGAAGAATTAGAATTAAAATAAAATTTGTTGAATGTACATACTTCATCCCCGGTTAAAATCAAGTATGTAGTAATATTTCTGCGTGTATAGTTCTCTTCACGATATTTTAAAATGATATCACTTAATACTAATATATTTTTTTAGTGTCATTCTGCCAATTTAATTACTATGAACCGGTTATCTTCAAAAACGGAGAATGAATTTTGTGTGAATATTTTTGGAGCAAATTCGGGGAAATATCAAAACAATAAAAATGAATTATGAATGATGTTGTGTACAGTAGGCGCTCGGTAATCGGACATTGTCTAGACCATTAAGTTGTCCCATTACTGGAAGTGCCCGATTATTGGAAGTAATCCAAAATATCAGTCTGGCATTTAAAAAACACAATTTGATTAGACTACATATAGATTTTAATATAAAGTAGGGTACATTTATTGAAAAACTATACATACTTTTAAAGCTAAGTAAAATAATAATACATACATATGTATTATTTGCATGTATTGTTCTCAAATGTTCTAATTTTGCTGTAAACGAAAAAACTTATCTATTGTAGATTGTTCCTTCCCTTTATACATTTTCAAAAGTACATCACTCTTTAACTTTCGTAATGCAGTTAAACTGCCGGTTGCTGTAGAGTTTTCTTCTTCCCATTTGATAAGGTTTCGATGGCAGAGAGCGCATCTTCAGTTTTTACAGTTGTCTTCGGTAACACCTCGAATGAATCTTCACTTATTTCTCGGTTGAAGGTTTGCTAATGGAATTAAATCTTCTGGATCAAAAGAATCTTATCCTTCTTCAGCTGAGTCCAATGAACGCCATAATTTCTTCCACGATGATCTTATTGCTGATTGTGGTACAGTATCCCAGGCTGCTGCAACCATAAATACTGCGTCTTTCAAGTTTATTGATTTCAAAGTCGCTGTGATGTCATCATTACGGCTAACAGCCTCAAGCAAAATCTTTTTTCTGTACCTCTTTTTCACCATTTCAATTATGTTCTGGCCAATTGGTTGTAACAGTGGAGTGCAGTTTGGAGGCATGACAAGCGTCTTAATGCGCGCATCTTTTGACATTAACACGTCATTTGGTCCATGTCCTGGTGCATTATCAAGGACGAGTAGCGCCTTCTCAGGTAAATTTCTTTTTTGTAAAAACCAGCGTACTTGGGGTACAAACTCAGTATGCAAGATTTCTTTTGTCATCCATGACTTATTTTGTCATTTATAAGTGACAGGCAAGTTTACATTTTTAAATGGCCGCGGATTCTTAGCCTTACCAAGAACCAAAAGTTTCAATTTATGTGTTCCAGTGGCATTTGAGCAGGGCAATGAACTTGCCTTTTGTCCGATTACCGAGCGGTCACCCAACAAAACCGTCCGATTATAGAGTTGCCCATTCCCACACGAAAAGCGTTCGAAACGTCCGATTACTGGAAAAGTCCGACTATTGTACGTCCGATTACCGAGCGCCTACTGTATACAGAAAAATGCCCAATTCTGCGCAAGATGGGTGGTAAATCCATTCAGTATAAATAAAACCAAATACTAATTAAAAAAAAAATAAAGACAAAAAAAACACTAATTGAAATTTAAGAATATTAAGTCTTGGGCAACAGCATTTTATCATAAGTAATGAGAGATTGTTCAAGTTGCAAACTTAAATTGTCTCCAAGATACACAGGTCCAGTTTTGTATTTACTTTATTTGAAGGTATATCCTTAATCACTTTGACAATTAAGAGTTAAAAAAATGTCATTTTCTCCAATTCTTAATCCAATCGCCACTTTTCTCCTGAAGATAGTGTATGAAAGCCGAACGTGTAGAGAAATATTTAATAATCATTTGCGAGACGCAATAGCTACTTAATATTGCTAATTAACTCTTCCATAATTATTTTTAATGTAATTTACTAATGCAGCAATATAATTGTAAGGTTAGCCTAAAAGTTTGAGAATTCAAATTAGCTACACTGAAAGAAATAAAGTTCCAGCTGTTTAAAATCTTACAAGTGGCAACAATGGCAGCTTAATTATTGAATTTGAGAAATCCTACTTTTCAAACTTTTGACGCGAGTACGCCAAAAGTTAACAGAAACTTGGATCGTGGAAGCCTTCAATCTCATTCTGATATTTACTAAAGTAGCGCCATTAATCGTTTTATTAGCTACTTAAACGAAGACGATGAATTCATAATAGAAGGAAACTTACATCAGAAACAATATATTTAGCAAGTAATGTACATATTTCCAAGCTGCTTTTAATTTTCCCGGAAACTGCCGAATTGATTAGATTATTCGATGTAAAGGTCAATATTATAAATTTGGATTTAAAAAAATATCTCCTTAAAGCGCCCTATCTTTATACAAGTGGTTCGCGATTCTAGACGTACATGTTTGGTGGTGTAACAATAAAGAAATTATTATTATTATTTTTATTTATTATTATTTTTATTATGTCATGAATGACATCACAACAATGTAACAAAATCGACTTGTTTACATTTTTAGGTTAATATTCATAAATGGAGAATCCTAGGATACGATAAATGACAGAAGGTTATATGGCAGCACTGCATACCTCTACCAACATAAAATCGCATTCGCAGTTATGTTAATATTTTATTTTTATAGGTATTTTGTTATTTCTGTGCTAGAGATTCCGAAAATTCCGCTCATGACGTGCACGTCTTCGAATCGTGAACCGAGCATGTCATTACCGCTAAGAAGTCGTTTTCCAATATCTTGACGGCAACTATACCACATTTTAATTTTCCAGAAATTCTATGACACAAACATAATTTATACAAAATTAACTACAATATAACCAATATTCTGCCATATAACAGCAATAAAAATTAAGTATGAGGTTAAGTATGATTTTAAATTGAAATTGGCTAGAACGACAAAATCGTAACATTTTATGCGCCTAGATTGATTTCTCTGGAAATATTTATAGGGGCGCTACATAAACTCAATGCTAAGCCCATCCTACTCGAAAGGATAGATATCTCCAATGCTAGTTCTGTCAAATTCTTCTCTCCTTCGATATTTTAGTTTTACTACTTCTATTGGCAGCCTTTCTTTGAATGTGACGGTTCTTTGTTCTTGTTTTTCCACCAAACATTACGAGTCGTTTATATTTATTTATTACGTGTTTGATTTTTAATTTTGACACATTTACCCTGCTTTCTTGCTTTGTTTGCGTCGAACAAATAATCCAGCTCTGATCAGAGAAATTATTTTGCACTATTTTACCTACATATTTTAACTGCATAGCTTTTAATTCCAACAATAAATTTTCCATTCGTATACCGTATCATGTTATATCAGCAATGTAATAGAACTAACAAAAAAAACGATAGTTTTAAAATTTTCAAATAACACTAAGAATGCTAACTAACAACGTTATCATTTTAAAACAATGTGTAATCTAATACACCATGCACAAACATAACATCTAGTATACATCTGAAAGTGATTAAGAGATGCATTTGTATTAATGTTATACTTACTGGTATGTGCCTTAATTTGTACTGGTGACTGTACTGGGGTTGCCACAACTGTCGGCTTAGGTTCTTCCACAATGGCAGGCTCGGTAGCTACATCAACATGCACATGCTTAAATTACATGCAATTGGAATTTTTTCAAAAATTAATTTTATATACCTACACGTGCTACAAAACAAACTACCGTAAGCTGAGTTGATTAGAAGCAGAATACTATTTTAATAAACCACCACCTACCTATTATTGTTTACACCGGAAAGGAGCGATTTTGTGATACTGTTAGAAAGGTGCAAGTGAAGATAGTGCTAGAAGGTGCAACGGACACAATATACGACAAGTAACATGTGAAAAAAAAGTGCAATAGAGCCAACACCAAGGTGATGTTATTCGATTGTGGTACTTGAGTATCGCAATTATGGGTGCCTAACTTCATAAATGCTACAAATAATGTTGATTAAAGCATGGTTATTATTGAAGTACAAGTCTGTATCGTTACTAATCTCAATCTAAACTAGTGATTAACTCGCAATGATACACCTTGCACGAAAATAAATGCATATCCCTATTTTCAAAATTTACAAAATATAACATAAATTAAAAAAAATGGATTTTCTAAATTACCTTCACCGGGTGAAGAGGCTCTAAGCGAGCCCTTCTGCCCAACCATAGCTGCATGAAAGCATCAAATTTTCCGATTAATATTTTTAGGATAAGAGTGAATTTCGGTATATTTTACAGCATACTAACCTGGTTTCTCCTCTTCGGTCGGTGATGGTGCATCGGGTCTGTCGGCCTCGGCAGCAGCAGCCTGTGCAGCTTCCAATGCTGCTTTCCTTTCAGCTTCTTCAGCTTCCCTCTTAGCTCTTTCTTCAGCTTCAGCTGCTTCTTGGCGGCGCTTCAATTCTCGAAGTTCAAACTGTAAAAATCATAGAATAATTAGCACATTTGTACATATTTTAGAGATTTATTCAGAAAAAGTGCTAAAAAATAAAAACAAGCATAGATATACATGCACACGTACTATTGTTCAAGATTTGTAAAATATAAAATAATCTCTGTATCTCTGTAACGACAATATTGTGTTATAATGACTTGTAACCTCTGATAAGAAACGATTTTTTTTATGAGTTTATTGCTAATTTCTAACAAATCAGTTTGATGTTCTAAACAGGACTATAAAATAATTATTTGCTCATTTGTAATATCATGTGAGAATTAGAGTTTATGGATTTATATCTATGTGTATTTACATATTGCTGTCGTTATCGCTGTAGGCGTAATCTGTTCGGTTAAATTTTGGATTCTGTACATTTTCGGTTTTGATCCTGAGTGAGGTGCGCTTGCGGACAAGTGTGGAGATGAGAAGAGATAGGGTACTTTTTAAGATAGTTAGCATAGAGAGTATTTTTCATTTATTAAATTTTGCATTGTTATTATAAAATTTTAATAGGTGCAAGCACATTTATTGGCGCCCAACGTGGGGCTCAAACACACGATCCTGAGATTAAGACTCTTACTCTACCGACTGAGCTAGCCGGGCTGTCCAATGGCTTGCATCTATTAAAATTTTATAACAATGCAAAATTTAATAAATAAAAAATAATTTCTACACCAACAATCTTAAATAAATTTCTAAAACCAACTCTTAGCAAGGACAAACCGACCTCTAAATACCAATCTACTGTCGTTAAAATTATCTTTTTTATACAGTTATCGTTGTGTTTGCGATATTCTATTTATAGAAACTACATTGGATAAGCCAAACCAATATTTTGTTTGGAAAAAATTTTTAAAAGAGCTAGATTTCCTAACAGGCAAAAAAACACATTGCATTGTAGAACTAATTTTTAGAAGTATTTTGATGACCGTGTTATGTTCAGAGGATGTCTCAGCCACCACGCCACAAAACTGACATGTCTCAGACTCTCACTAACACGTTACACCTATTATGCTGCATTTATAGCGGAATTTGTAACAAGTCTCAAACTCAGAAGAGATGCTAGGAATTCAGTTGGATAAAGTTTAATAGGAAATTTACGTCATAATTCAAAATTCGCACAAAGACCGTTAATAAAACACTAGACTCCAGAGACTACTAGTCAAAACAGTGAGCTTCTGCATATACTACGACTAGAAAGACAGATCGACTAGTGAAATGATAGCCACGCTTTTTCCGAGCATCTGCGTAGACTGCTTCGAAAAAGTGTAAAAAATAAGTGAAAAGTATTATGGTATGTTAAAGGAACTATTAAGAGGATTTGCCCTCCTTAAAGCCTAATTAAAAATTAACAATCATTAATCATAATTCTCAATTAACTGCGTGAACCTGAATACTTCAAGTTACTTAGTAGATTTTGGAAAAAAAAAATTTTGGAAAAATATTTTTTGACCAAATAAAAGGACGTATAACGTATACCAAGAGAGGCTTCAGAAAACGAAATATAAACAATAGCCTCCCCAAGGTCATAGCGAGTAAATATCTTCAAGAATACAAGATATTATATAAGAACGAGAAATATGCAGTCCAAAGAATTCCTACACAAGAATGGTCTGAGACAAGAAGGAGTGCTTAGTCCTGTTCCTTTTAATATAGTGCTGAACGATGTTACTAAAAAACTTAAGAACAAAACTAAAACACCCCATGTAGGGTGTAGAAACATACAGATAGGTGATAGAAATAGCAAAATGTGCCTCTACCGATGGCTTCATAGTATTTGCTAAAACTGTACAGGACCTAGAAATAAATTTAAATTTATGGAAAACAGCACTGCAAAAAGGAATTATGAAAATAAAGTAATCATGGTAATAGGAAAAAACCTTGTAAAAGTAGAAATTAAAATAGATGGAGTTAGAACAGGCAAATATGTTTAAATATGTTGGGGTAAACATACATATACAAATCTGAAACAGAAGTCGTGGAAATAGTTGGCAGAATAGAGAGTACAAATCACTTAGACCACGCACTTACTAACACATTCGTAAGGAAGAAAGAAGTAACCCAAAAAAACCAGAGCAGTCAAAGCTGTAACTAGAATAAACCAGAAAATAAGAGAAGACGTCAAGGTGGAACCGATTTTGGAATATGTACATGAACATGAAAAAATGAAGCGATTTGGACAAATGATGCGTTTGGGGGAAAATAGGCAAACAAAAAAGGTGTTGCTAGCAAGAACAACAGATAAGAGAACAAGGTTTAAATCAACGAAAACTTTAGACAACGCAGTTACTGAATGTCTGAAGGAAGGAGGAAAACCTGGAACGAAGAAACAAGAATAGCTAAAAATAAAAATTTGAGTTTGCACACCTTAAAGGTACCATACAGTTAGTCCCACAGTAAATAGGGAGAAAAACCTAGGAAAGCTTTTTCGATAAGCCTCATCAAGGATACAACGGTCTTTCAAGCTGAGGTAGCAGCAATTCACCATTGAGTTAGAGAAGCGGAAAGATGGACCGAGCGCGATAAAAGCGTCACTATCTTCTCATACAGCCAAGCAACACTTAAAGCTATTGGTGCAGCAAGTGTTGACTCCAAACTGATTTGGGCCTGCGTAAATGCCTTAAACAAGGTGAGGTCCCAAAGGAAACTAACTTTGGCCTGGGTTCCCAGCCACAAGGGCGTGAAGGAAAATGAGGCGGCAGAAGATCTGACCAGACAAGGTTCGTCAAAGCAATTCGTCAGACGTGGCCCATCCTTCGGCACCACCAAATCACAAACCAGAGAGTCAATCAACGATTGCATACATAACAAGTCCACGGAATGGTGGCAAAGATCACCAGGACAAAGACAGGAAAAAGAGTTCCTAAAAGACCAGAAGCTTGAGAAGCACTAGATACCTGCTGGGTAAAGAGAGGAAAACCGTCAAAATGATGTTGACAGGTTGCTGTAGACTAAATCGGCATACATATGTACAACATAGGCCTAGCGGAAGATGCCGCCAGCAGATTCTGCAAGAAACACCAGTCCATGTGCTGTGACATTGCGAAGGCCTGGCAAGGACAAGGTTGCTAATGTTGGGCACAGAGAATCCCACAGCGCACAGCTACAGTAAGGAGCCGCTTTCAAGGACGCTAAGCCTCATAAAGAGAGCAAAGTTAGAGGACGCCTTCTACGATTAATGAGGATCACAATAGATCTGGAAGGTACCATCTCTACTCCCAATCTAATCTAATCTAGTCCCACAATTCTTAGAAAAACGCGTAATTAAAAAGTAAACAACGACTACACAGGATAGCCTAGTATGTAGACTAACACGCGTACTTTAGTTCAGTCTCAGTTATCATAAAGAACGATAGAAGGGTACGAGAATAAAAGGATAAGCATCTACCAAAACGATGCTCGCAGGCAAAAGGCATGGGCTTACTTTTAAAGGTGCTTATACGACCCTTCACGAGACTCCTCCAACTTTCAATTAAACACCCCCTGAAGGACACGTATGGGGTTGCGTCTGTGGGAGAGGTACGGGACATCGCATGTGTTTAGAGAAAATTTGACAGCAGCAAATGTGGTGAAGATTTATGAAAAATATGTGTTACCAAGTGCTGCAAAATATATGGATCAAATAACCAGTTTTTGGCTACTTCAATGAGACAATAGGCCTGTTCGTTTGAATTGCTAACTTTGGTAAGTTTTGTCTAAAAGAGCAAGTGTAGCAGATTAGAAACAGCAAATAGATCAGTTTCAGCAGATAAATCTGATTACAATCGACTGCTAAAGTACCGAACAGAACATTCACCTAAACAACACAATAACCTCCAAAACCAATCAAAAACTGTATTACACTTGCGTTTGCGTATAACACGTGAGCGTTCTGATCTGCTATTATTGCTCGACACTTGGAGCTTGAGCAAGTATAGCTTGCTACTTCTGATATACAGAAATTTGCTGAATGCAAACGAACGAGTGTCGAAAACACCTGTCAGCAGCTAAATTTCAAACGAACATACGGATATTGACAAAAGTGATATTGAGCAGTTCCAGCAACGCAAACGAACAGGCCTAATGATCCCAAATATTGTAGCTCCCTGTTGCATGCAACATGGTGCAGCGATAATAACGTCGAAGAATTGGACTGGCTGGCACAATCTCCAGACGCAAACTCCATCGAAATTGTTGGACATAGTAAGCCCTTTTTGTTTATGTCATTTTTCTAGCATGCATGTTTACTGAGATATTGGCCACAAGAGGTGTGGCCGATATCTACCTGTGTGTAGGACTAACTGTAGGTTATTGGTAGCATACGTCATAAGGGCGTTACATGAAGAAAAAAAGAATGAGACAAAGTACTGATGAGTAAAGAGGTTAAAGTATTAAACCAACAATCAAATTCCAGATACAGTGGAAGTACATATGTAGAAAATTATTGGCCACTGCTTCTAGGACCAGAGTTTCGATGAAATATGTATATCGTCGAAAAGTTGTGTTCCAAGCATTGTTTCAGAGAATTTTTCTAAAAATCCAGGAAATCCATCCATCTTTCTGCGATTGCATTTGTGTCAAAAAATAAGATTACCAATGAACACTGGATTATATGGCGATTCCACAATGATACTAATTCTTTGATAACGATACTTTTTTGAAAATATAAAACGTGCTAGGGTGCGGCATCAATTTTTAGTTGAATTTGATACCAAAAATGACAAGCAACCGCCCAAGTATACTCTCCATCTACCGTGTATCAGCAAGGATCAAATTATCATTAAAAAAAATTGCTACCATAATTTATAAGACACGAATTTAGCGACTGCCATGGTGCGAATTCGTGCATTCATTGTTACCAACGCGACTTTTTAAACCAAGTTATTTTTATTTCTTACTCCACCATATGTTTCATCATTACGCTTGTCAACGGTTGTAATACTAATAACCGGAAATCGCCGTTTTACTAACATAGTAAACAGCTGCAACGTGTGGAATATTAAGATTTCTTGGCAGATTTCATTTTAGAATCATTGAACAGTAGCACGTTTTTAGAATCACCACACAATAAAGCAAAACTAAACAATATCGGAAAATATATCAGAGCGTGAAAGCAATAAAAATAAATTCAAGCAAAAATAAACAGCGAAATATCCACCAGTATTACACATATGTAAGTCTCATCCATGACGAAAACGGCGTTAAGCTCGTAGGCGATATTCGATCTATTTGTGAGCACTTACCTTATTGACGACTGGTATTTGTATAGTCGATTTATCTCTGACTAAAAATATTCGTTTAATATCATCGTCAAAGGAAAACACTGGAAAAGCATCAGTCGTCTTCAAGAAGCTACTAAACGCCCTCTCTATAGAAATAAACCTCGACACCACTACACGCGTATGTTCCGGTGACATATAGTAGCTAACTTGAGGATCGCCAGTTTCATCGTACGAGAAATACGGCGGTGTTTTTGGAAATTTAAACGGACTAGCTTCGAATTCCCCTGAAATTCTCGCAGAACACCGATCGCTTTTCGGCGCATCGCCGTGCAAAAACGATTTATTGGTTTTATTATAATCGGTGTCCGGATAATATTTAGTAACACCAGTTATAGTAAAACAACGGCGCACTACTATACGCGGCTTGTAAAATTTGTCAATGCTATTTATTATGAGAGGCACTACTTCGGCTGGAGATCGTTTAGAATAGGTTCTCCTGTAAACCGGTTTCGGCGTTTTCGGCGGTTCGACTTCAGGAAATGTTATATCGAAAGTTTCGTAAGGTACATGCATTACACCCAAATTTATGCCAACACCATTAATCTCAAGCTTTTCTAACTACAACACAAACATAACAGGTATAGAAGAAGAAATAAATGTCGGAAGCATTGATGGATCGTCGTACTCGTGGTTTCAATAAATTAGTCGTGGTTGAAAGTTGAAAATTTATTTTGGAAGACAGTAACGGACTACTGGTAACTATTACGGTTAACGCTATTTACTCCAAATAATCTTAGCCAGATGAAAAGGCCTGTTTTTTTTAATGAAAGCTCTTTATTCAAAATTTTCGTTCGTGGATTCGAACTTTATCAAGACAGTTATAAGTTATAAGTTATTAAAAACTAAATTCAAATAACATCCTTAAACCTAACAAACCAAACAAACTAAAGTACAGTCAGATGCAAAAAGAAAAGAAGACAAGGATAAATACAGTAAAATATCAAAAGACTGAAACAAAATCTTTTTAAAAAGAATGAAATACCAAAGAAGTAAAAGGGTGATGCCCTAACGTTGTTAATTGATCAGATCAGAATAAATGGAACTTAGGTTTTCAACATCTGTCCTAAAATAAACTGCAGCAACAGTCTTCTGAATAAAACACATTTCTAAGAAATTACGTTTTAATTTATTAGGTTCAAAATTCTCAGACCTCAACTTCGCCAAAATCAAAAGTGTGGCCCATCTCTTCAGTATGTACGCAAAAGGCGGTAAAAGAGCGATTAAATCTGAGGTCGCTTTTGTGGTTGGAAATGCGACATAAAAGTCTCTGTCCAGTTTGGCCTATGTAACAGCTCTCACAATTCCGACAGTTGATTCTCTAAATGAGGTTAGACTGTTATAGCAAGGGAGTCTTGTCTTTGAGTTGAGAAAAAATCTCTGAATGTTCTTAATGGGATAGGTACAAATTTGTATGTTCTCATAGTGACGGAACAGATTCAAAATTTTTTCAGTGAGACCAGACCAGGAACAAATTCTAATTTTCTGTAAATTTTAATGTCAAGGTTGGGGTTGTTGCTGCTATTAGATATGCTATTGGAAATAGGGTCAGTGGTTTGCATGTTCAGGTGGCAGAAGAGGTGTCTAAAACTGTTCCCATTAACAGTGGTGTCCCTCAAGGGTCAGTGCTGGGTCCTACACTGTGGAACGTCCTATACGATGAGTTACTCAGGATCGAGTTTCCAAAAGAACTAACCCTAGTAGGTTTTGCGGACGATATAACTATGGTCGTCGTAGCTAAAGATGAACCCATACTTGTGGAAAGGGCAAATACGGCTTTGCTACAAGTGTCCGATTGGATGCAACGCAAGAACCTACAAATTGCACCAGAGAAAACAGAAGTAGCTCTGCTGACAAGGAAAAGGAAAGTTACAGCGTTGTCCTTTACAATCGGGGAAGTAGCCGTTGCACCGGAAAATGCCATAAAGTACCTGGGAGTATGGCTTGACAAGAAAATGAGCTTCGGAACACATACAGAAGACGGCGGAGAAAGCAGAGGAGACTGTGTCTGCGCTATCCAGGCTTATGCCAAACGTGGGAGGCCCAAGCTCATCAAAGCGAAGAGTAATAGCAAGCGTGGTGTTCTCTCAGATCCTTTGTGCGGCCCCTATATGGCATAAAGTTACGCAAAACCAGACGATGCTAAACAGGTTAGTCCGACTGCAAAGGCTAATGGCCATACGCATTTGTAGTGCCTATAAAACAATATCGGCAGAGGCTGCGAACGTCATAGCTGGTACACCACCCATAGACCTATTGGTAAAAGAGAAGAGATAGTTACAAAGGCAAAAACAAGAAGGAAGCAAGAGCGGAACTTAAAAGACAATGGCAGCTAAAGTAGGTGAATGGGACCTATGGATGTTGGACCTGCAGACTAATCCTATCCGTAAAATCTTGGATAGATCGGCCATATGGTGAAGCGGATTACTACATAACCCAGGCCCTATCTGGCCACAGATGCTTTAGGCAATACCTATATAAGCGACGCAGAGCAGAAACGGATGCCTGTTTGTACTGTGGGAGTGCCGATGACGCAGAACATAGTCTCTTCATATGCCCTAGATGGAATAAGGTAAGATAAGAATACACGGAAAAAAGTGGCAAAACCGCCGAGAACATGATGGCAGACCTTATAACAGCAGAAGATACGTGGATCAGAGCATACACGATGGTTCGAGGTATCATAGAAGGAAAGGAAAAGGAAGAATCGAATATTGATAAATAGAAATAGACAACGCTGGCACCGAAGTAATGCGTGAGCGGATACCGGTGTGAGGTGTGTAAGATGACCACGATCAACATCTGTGTGGGCGTCTGGATTTCAGATTTTCCCCTCCTCAATAAAATATTAAAAAAAAAGGTGAGTAGACTTAGTTTCTCGAAAGAGAACTTTGTCAAGAAGAGATTTAGGATAAGAATTAGATACCATCTTTTTTAAACGGTTAAGATTGTTGGAATGAAGATCTGGGTGTGAAATATTAAGAATTCTGTATTTAAGAGCAAGAATCAAATTAATTTCGTACTTCAAAGTGAAGGAATCTTCCAGAAATAGTCGGTTTACAGTACCAATCAAGTTTGACCATGTTATTATGATCTCTTATAACAGAGGTGTCTAAAAAGGGTGCAATACGATCTTTCTCGATTTCAATTGATTTAAGATTTATGTTTGTATGTATTAAAGATAGCAAGTATGTTGTCAAGTTCTGTTTCTGAAAGAGGCAAAGTTGGTCATCAACATATTGATGTATGAAAGGAAATTGAAAATCAACACTGGTGCAAAATACTGTTCATTACTATTTCTGCCAAGGAAGGGCTGATGGAGCCTCCCATAGGGCAACCTTTGATTTGTGAATAAAAGGTTTTGTCATAACAGAAATAGGTAGCACAAAAGAGAAAGGTGATTATTGTTACGAATGGCGCCATCTAGCGACAAAGGCGTTTAAAATGGATTATGCAGTGCACTGTAATTATGATATATGGATGGTTCGCGTGTTTTCTGGAGACATTCTAGAGAGGGCGTTCTAGAACAGTCTAGTTTAGTGTAGAGAATTCTAGAAGCTATATTTTATGTATATAAGGGTGACAATCTCGTATGCGGGACAGTCTTGAACTAGCGCGTAATTAGAACGGACGCTGTGAATATAAATACGAAATGTGCATATAAATTTGTGTTAGTTGAAATAAATAGTTTAATTAGTGTTCTTCGTTACCAAGTAATTATTAAGTGTTAAATTAGTTTAAATAAATACTTCTGTGAAACTATTATCGCCTGAAGATTATTTAAAAACCCTAAAACGTAACAATTGGTGTCAGGTGTGGGGTTTGGCGATAATTTTTCGTAATAAAATAAATGAAGATGGCAATGAAACTAAAAGACCTGAAAGTGGTAGATCTCAAGAGGGAACTTGAGGAAAGAGATGAAGATACTAATGGAAAGAAAAAAGATCTTTTAGAACGGCTTCGAAAAGCGATGGAAGCGAACGGTGAGGATCCAGAAAACCACGTTTTTGAATTGGATGGTGGTACTATCGAACTAAAAGGAATACTAGGAAGCCTAGAACAGAAGTTAGAAGAAAATTCTACAAGCCTAGAAAAGAAGTTAGAAGAAAACTCTAGAACAATGGAAGAAAATTCAAGAAGCCTAGAAATTAGACTAGAAGAAAATTCTAGAAGTCTAGAAAAGAAGTTAGAAGAAAACTCTCGAACAATGGAAGAAAATTCAAGAAGCCTAGAAATTAGACTAGAAGAAAATTCTAGAAGTCTGCAGTGGTTAGAAGAAAATTCTAGAAGCTTAGAAAGAAGATTTGAAGAAACTTCTAGGAGCCTAGATCAGAAGCTTGAAGAAAATTCTAAAATCTTAGAAGAAAAGCTATCAGAGGCTATGGAAAATTCTCGAAAAGAGCTGGAAGAGCGTATTCAGCGAATGGAAATAAAATTCGGGCAAGACAATTTGGCGGGCATTGACGGCTTGTCCCAGCCGCAAGTACAAGAAGTGATTAAACAAGAAGTAATCCAAGCGACCCCAATAGTTCAGGGACAAAGTAAATTACCAACTTTCGACGGCAAAACACCACTAGCAGAGCATATGACGCTTTTTGAAACAGCTGCCATGATAAATGCCTGGAATGAGACCACCAAAGCAGGTAACCTATCACTGACGCTACGTGGCGATGCTTTGGGAGTACTTGAAGCCATACCTCTAGCGGAACGACAGAACTACGGAGAACTTGTGAAACAGTTAGAAATGCGTTTCGGCCGCAACCACATGGAACAAGTATACCGATCGCAATTGAAAAATCGCTTACAAAAGTCCACCGAAAGTTTACAAGAATATCAAGCAGAGGTATTCCGCTTAACCAGATGGGCGTATCCCACAGTCCCTGACGAAGTCAGAGAAAGCTTGGCCATCGACAAATTCCTCGATGGGCTCCGAGATATCGAAACACAGCAAGCGGTGAAGTTGGCACGCCCAAGAACATTGAAGGAAGCTTTGTCGCAAGCGCTTGAGTTCGAAGCGGTCAAGCAATCCATACGAAGCCAGGCCCGAGTACGAACAGTAGAGAACTGCACGGAGGAGAAACAGACATATCCCGTTGAGGAGATTGTCGGGAAAGTACTTGAAGCGATGAAGTCAAGAAATAGTTGCCGGAATTGTGGGAAAGTTGGACATTTGAGGAACAATTGTCCTCAGTTACGA